>APFE030193101.1:17695-62887 GCA_000404065.3 Pinus taeda
CCATGGAGAAAGGTTATCTTTACATCTAACTACTCAAGGTGCAAATCTTCAACTGCTACTAGACTTAAAATAGTTCTGATTGAAGTCATTTTAACAACAGGAGAAAATATTTCATCAAAATCAATACCTTTCTCATGTGAAAACCCCTTCACCACAAGTCTATCTTTCTACCTTTGTTTTCCTCCATCTTCTTCCTTCAACCTATAAACCCATTTATTATGCAATGTAATTTTACCTGTAGGCAACCTGACTAAGTCCCAAGACTGGTTATGCATTAAGGATTCCATCTCCTCTTCCATGGCTACCTCCCAATTCCTCCTGCTTTCAACCTGCATTACTTCTTCACAACATTCAGGTTCACTATAATCAGTCAACAATAAATAATATAATGAAGGAGAGTATCGTTCAGGGGGTATACTTATCCTAGTAGATCTTCTAACACTACTTTCAGGTGTTTGCAATGCCTGTTGCTGTTGTGGTGGTTGTTGTTGTTGTGGTTGTTGAATATGATTATTTTCAGGCACCTTTACTTTTTCAGTGATCTCATCAAGAACTATGTATTCCTTGTTTTCTTTTTCCTGTTTTTTTTCATGCAACTGATTCTTATACAAGACCTTTTAATTGAATATTAAATCTCTTCTCCTAATGATTTTGTGATTTTCATAACCATATAAGCGATAACCAAAATCATTAACACCATATCCAATAAAGGTACATTTCTTTGATTTTTCCTCAAGGTTTGTTCTATTTTATTTATTAATATGGACAAAGGCCTCACAACCAAAAGGCATTAAAAAAGAGTAGTTTACCTTTTCACTTATCCATGCTTGCTCTGAAACACCACCATCAAAGGAACTTGAAGGCCCTCTATTTATTAGATAAAAAACAGTATCTACAACATCTGCCCAAAACTGTAAAGGCAATCCTATATGCAATCTCATGCACCTTGCATGCTCCGTGATTGTTCTGTTCATCTTTTCTGACACACCATTTCGTTGTGGTGTTATTGGAACTGTCTTCTCTCTACAAATTCCATGCTCTGAACAGTACCTATCAAACTCTTTGCTGCAATATTCTTCTCCATTGTCTAATCCGAGACAACTCAATTTCTTTCCTGTCTCAATCTCAACCAAAGCTTTCCATTTCTTGAAAGTATCAAATACGTCAAATTTATTCTGAATAAAATAAATCCAAGTTTTTCTAGTTGCATCATCAATAAAAGTAACATAATAATGACAGCCACTGAGAGATGATACCTGAGCAGGTCCCCGTACATCTGTATGAACAAACTCTAATTTCTCACTCTTCTTTTCTTTCCCAACTCTGAGAAATTTGACTCTCTTCTATTTTCCATAAATGCAATTCTCACATAACTCCAAATCAACATTCTTCAAACCCGGAAACAAGTTTCTTGAGTGAAGAATCTTCATCCCCTTTTCACTCATGTGTCCAAGTCTATGATGCCATAATGTTGCATCTGCTCCTTTGGAATTTAAAGCATTAACAAATTCGAAATACCATTGCAGAAATACAATGTACCAACCTTTTCTCCTTTTGCTAATACCAGGGCTCCTTTTGTGACCTTCCAAGCTTTATCTATAAAAGTTGTCACACAACCTGCCTAACTGCCCTGTTGAAATCAGATTTTTCTTCAGATC
This sequence comes from Pinus taeda, assembly GCA_000404065.3. NCBI lineage: Eukaryota > Viridiplantae > Streptophyta > Pinopsida > Pinales > Pinaceae > Pinus > Pinus taeda. The sequence continues at coordinate 19,354 of APFE030193101.1, forward strand.
TGGAATATGCCTTACCTCCTTTAGTAGCCATTGGTTTCCATTCTTTTGTTTTATAAGAACGTTACCCATTCCAACAATTTTAGAGGGTTTATCATCACCCAAATGGAATTGTCCAAAATCTCCTTAAACATAGTCATGAAAATATTTCTTATTAGGTGTGGCATGGAATGAGGCCCCTGAATCTACCACCCAGGAATCAGTAATATTTTTCAAAAAAAAGAATCAAATCATCTTGTAACACCTCACCTATCACATTTGCTTCATGATTGTTTTCTTGCTATGCATCTCCTTCTTTTCCCTTTTGATATCTACAATCTTTCTTTAGGTGTCCTTTCTTTCCGCATTTCGAACACACTATCCCTGATCTGTACTTGGATCTGCTTTTCCTTGATTTAGTGCAATATCCTAAGCTCTTTCCTCTTTCCATTTTTCTTCGCCCAGACTTTGCACTTAAAACATTACCCATTGTCTCACTGGAGCTTTTCCATTGTATTTCGTCGCTAAGGATAGTATCGATAACATCATCAAACTTTAAAGTACTAGATCCAGAAATAGAGTTACTAATGGCCATTACTAAACCATTCCAACTTTCTAGCACGAGCACAAGAATAATAGAGCTCTAACTTCATCATCAAAGTTTACCCTAGAGAATTGAACTGACTTGTAATAGTATTAAAATCATTTAAATGGTCTGCAATAGATCCACCTTCTAACATCTTCATATTAAATAACCATTTCATAAGAAATACCTTGTTTGAGGCCGAGGGTTTTTCATATAGTTTCGCCAACACCTTAATCAAACCCTTTGTTGTTGTTTCCTTCAAAATGTTGAAGTCGACTGACACTGTGAGGCACAACTGCACTATTCTGAGTGCCTTTGTATCGAGAAGGTTCCATTCTTCATCTATCATAACCATCGACATCTTTGTTTTTTCACCCAATGGTAGGTACAGATCTTTCTGATATAGATAATCTTCCATCGCGAGAAGTTTTGGCCATTAAATTTATCAACCCTAAACTTACCATTTTCCACCATTGCTCCCACTCGAACCAGGAACCCTTCTCTCCCGCAATTTTGTCATCCAAATAGACCTTCGACTTTGATACCAGTTGTTAGAAAATTATATATTACAGAGAAATGGAACACATAGAATATAGTAGAAATATAAACGCAAAATGCATAAAACCAGAGAGACATAGATATACGTGGTTTACCTAGTTTGGGCTACGTCCACCCTGAATAGCCAGTCCTTCCTTTTTATTATCCAGCAAAATGAAGAGACACAACCTACAACAGATTCACTGTAATATCCTTTGTTTTCTCTCACAATCTCGCCTCTCTGTTTCTCACTCGAAGAATACACATCTATTATATAGCCACAATACAATGCCCTCATACAAAAGGAGGGGTTGCCTTCTAGGGAAAAAAACCCTAAACTAAACATAAGTTCTACCAGTATATCATCTGCCTAATGAACGGCCCAGATTGACTAGAAGTTACTATACTTTTACAAGGCAATTTTACATCTATTTTTAGCTTTGGGGGTATTGCCCCTGAAACCCTTGTCGGGGAACCGCTAGCCCCTAGACCCCCTAGCAAGGGGGGATCGCCCCCCGAACCCCCACAGGATCCCCCGACATGGAGGGGTGTACAAACTTCCTGGGGTATACATCCGGCTGAAACAAAGACTTCTAAATAGTCATGCTCCACACCTAACAGCTTCAGCAGGGCATTATGCCAGAAAAGCAATAACGCAGAAGCTTTTACGGACTAGATTGTGGTGGATGACACTACATAAGGATTCTAAAGCATATTGTATGGCATGTGACCCATGTCAGAGAATGGGTAGGCCATCACGAAGGGTTGAGCTATCTTTAAATCCACAGGTGTCATTGCAGCCATTTGAAAATGGGCAATTGATTTTGTAGGATCAATTCAATCTCCAGGAAAGAAGATGGGTGCGCGGTATATCATCACCATGACTGAATATTTCACCGGATTAGCGGAGGCATAGCCCATGGAATATTGTATCGGAGCAACAATAACAAAATTCTTGTTCGAATATGTGTTGAACATGTTTGGTTGCCTAAAGGTTTTGATGAGTGATCGCGGAATGCATTTTCTTAAAGAAACGATCAATGCCTTGACAAAATAGTTCTAGGTTTATCACCAAAATGGTACGTTGTATCATCCTCAAGCCAATGGCATGGTTGAGGCTTTTAATAAGATATCATAGAATGCGTTGATGAAGGTTTGCAATGTCCAATGGAATGATTAGGACGTGCACATACTAGCAGTGTTATGGGCATAGAGAACTACTTGCAAGATGCTTACAGGTCAGACACCTTTTCAGTTGGTCTATGGTGTGGAAGCTAGAAAACCTATGGAGTATATCGTGCCTAGCCTACACATAACAAATTTCAAATAAATGGTAGAACGTAGAGCCTTAGAAGACCGAATCGCATAGCTAATGGATCTCAAGGAAGATAGGTTTTTGGCTGGATTCCATCAACGGGTTGAGAAGGAACGTGGAAAACCTTGGCACGATTGACACATCAAAATGCACACCTTCAAGGTAAATGATTTGGTTTTATTATATGACAGTAAGTTTGACAAATTTCTAGGAAAATTTCAGATGCATTGGATGGGGCCATATGTTATCAAAGCTATTACAAATCGTGGAATAGTTCATTTCACAAAGTTGAATGGAGATCCATTTTTAGGAAGAGTAAATGGAAGCCGACTGAAGCCATACACCTAGGATCAGACCTAATGAATACATGATGGTAGCCAAGTATTAGCACTCCAAGCAGATGCAAGGAGGAATGGGACTATAAACTAAATTTCTTGGTTTAGAGAGCTACGCGACAAGGGGGCTAAACAAAAACGAATGATATCAGGATCCACAAAAAAAATGGTTCGACCTACCTTACCTCACTACAGTAGATGCTATTGAGGAGGTCATTAAGTGTTGGCTGATAGAATGCCACTCTCCATCTAATCTAGCCGTAGGTACTAGAAAGTCCTCGAAGAAAAAGAAGAACAAAGCGACCAAACATAAGGTCCAGTAGTTGGCTGAGAAGTAGAAAAACGAGGTCAAGGAGAACACCATAGTAGAAGTAGACTGTGCCACGAAGCAGGAGGATGAACACGAAGAGTACAGCTCTGAGTGTAGTGGTAAGTCTCCTTTGCCCCAAACAGAGGAGGAGGAGTAGTCAGAGTAGGGCAGTGGTGTTCAGGAGGAGCATGAGAGCACTCCCTTCTGGGTCAAATGGTGTAGGGAACAAGCAAAGAAAGGGCCACAGAAGAAATTGAAAGCAATCAAGCCGTCATTGTATCCCATTACTCTAATAGATGGCAACCTTGATGAGATAGGTGACATGGTGTGGGATACCATGAAAGAACTACAACAACAGTTTGAGCAGTAGAAAGAGCAGGCACTGAGCACCATTTAGAAGACCATTTAAAAGGATCTGCATGAGTTGTAGATTCAGACGAATAGGTTCCAGGTAGGAGTAGCGCAGACCAGCACTGCACCAACAGGCTTGGCACCGTGGACCATGTAGATAACAAAGATGGTTTGATTGCTAGAGTTCAGTTTGACCTGAGCCTGAAGATCATAGAATTGGATTTGAAGTCATAGCCTTCAACTCTGCTAGAGGTAAGGGAAAAGCATGAGCCTACCGGGAAAGATGGATTTGCATCAGTGGATGGTGTGGTTGGGGACTCCACCGCACCGTTTGAGCAAGCCATGGAGGTAGAAATGAATCTCGGGGAAGCCAACCTACAACGACTGAATACAGAAGTTCGTGAGCTCCAACAACAATATGATGAAGTGAAGACGATGACGTGCATAGTTTCTACAACACAATGCTTTGCCAAGCTATAGGAAGCAAAGTAGATGCTTACATAGGTCGAAGTAGTGCAGACGAAAGAGGAAGTCATCAAGGCCTCATTGGGACCTTGGTTGGATGAGGCTTACATTGTCTCTGCTGACATTTAGGAGAAATTGTTTAACCTACAGAGTACATAGTAGAAAATCAAGCAGGACAGTGTAAGACCAAGCACAAAGTAGCTGGTAGAGCAGATCAAGCAAGAAGCCACACAGAGTGTGGTTGAAGTAGTAGTTGCACAAGTGGAGTTGGGGGATCCTCATAGTAAGATCTCCATGCCAGAAGAGTTAATCGAGGGTGAGTCACCATCTTTGTGTTGGGGGCCTATTGGAAAGGGGTCCCCTAGGGTCAATTTTGGTGCAAAAGCCCATGTTTTGTGGCAAAAACCCAAGTTTTGTTGTATAAAGATGTGAAGTCTCTAAAAATTGTGGTCGAGGAGTGCATAGATAGTTAGAGAATCATAAATGGTTTTACCATTCGTTATGTAAGTCAAGTAAGCTTTTTGAGGATCTACCCATGGTCCAGAGACCATGGGATTATATAAATAGGTGTGTCTTAGAGAATCTAAGGCATGAAGAAGAGAGGATGAAGATGAATGTAATGTGTTAGTAGAAGGAAGGGCATAGAAATATTAGAGTAGGAGGGAAGGCTCTACAGTTGTGTGCACAAAGGTCTAGAGTAGAGTTTGCAACTAAGTGCGCAGGGAATTTTTGAGTCTGTAAGATGAACCAAATATTAATAAAGAAGATTATTTCAGAAATTCACATGTTCATCTCTTTACTTATGTTTATAAAAATGTGCTTATGCTATGATGAACGATGGGTTTATGAAATCTTGATGTATTGATGCACAACTTTACGTGATTTATGTTGTTACTTGAATGCAATTAATATTAAGTGTTTACGTAGAGATTATATTGTCATATGTTAAAGTTATCGAACACTTATGTTGGTCTAAGTAATTACTAGGCTAAGAGTAATCTTTGATGTGTGTAAGTAGTTGACTCGTCTATTTAGGGTACGCGAAAGACAGTCATAGACCTTTGAGGAGGTCTAGAGACTAACTGAAGGAGTTATATTGATAATTAATAAAGGCTTATTGATATGCACAAATGAAGATTTAGATCATAAAATGACATCATACTGATCTCTAGGTGTGGAAACATGGTTCTAGCATCTCCCCATACTGCTTTGGGTGAGACTTTAGTCTATGCTCCACAGATTCATGTTGAAAGGGTCACTAGTGTAGGGATTTGCTTGGCGAAACTAACTTTGAACATGGGTCAGGACCCACAAAGCCAACAACGTGTCAATCAACCAAGAGCTTGGTAGATGCTACATATTACAATCAAGCGAGTGTGGAAACAAAGATGAACTGAGAAATAACAATAATTTTGGAGGTGTTAGACTTGATTTTCATGAACAAGGTCCATTCAGAGAGTTGAATTTCTACCATTGTGTCACCAAGTGTTGTAGCAGCTACAACCACGCTCCAAATTTTTTCCTTAGCTTCATTTTGGAGCCTCCCTACAAACCATTCCTAGCAGCATGTCTTGCACTGTCAACTACACGAGATTTAGTTGTTTTCTAGTAGATTTATAGCTTGTGCATGACAGCTTGTTGCATCCCCCACAAGCTGTTTCTCTAGACTTGGTCTAGCTATAGGATGAGAAACTACCTCGAGAAATTGCACAATTCTAGAAGGGAACCAACCTTCCCTTCAGAAATTGCACAATCTTGACTACCAGCCTACTGGACTCCAGAATTGTGAAATTGTGCATGTCAAGCTTCACTGGAAAAACTACACAATCTATCCCAGTAGGACTTTTCAGCCCATAAATTGTGCAATTATGGGCAGGAGTTAGTTGCTCAGCATAGAAATTGAATAGTCCTTTTGGGATATCCAACCCAATAGCTAGGAGAAAGTTCACAAATCCACCGAGGTTGCTCAGCCCAGAAATTAACAATCTTGGGAGGCAATCGCCTGTTCGTCTCAGAAATTGCGCAATCCCTCTGGGACAGTCATCTCTGCTCAACCCAGAAACTGCGCAGATTTTCATCCCGGGCCCACAGACCAATGCATGTACCTTCAGGTTGACTGGTTCCCTCCAGGACAAAGAAAAAACTATTTGAATGCATGGATTATTTCTCCCAAGGAAACATGAAAGGGCATCCCTTGATTTAGGGATCCATGTTTAACATCTAGAGGTTACATGCAAACATCATTTCAGAAACCTCCCACTAACTGTTGCTTTTCCTAGACTTGTGAAATGCATGTCCCAAACTCAATTTTATCAAAAACCACCAACCGAATTCTATAGAGCTCATTCCTCACATCGACCTTAGATCTCTGACATCCCACATTGCATCTATGAGTTGTCAGCACATTCAGTGCAACTATTTCGGGGTAAGCCCACTTTTCATGTCACACTCTACGTTTCTATTTCTTTTTGTGTTTCACTTTGTGTGAGTTCTATCTGCTTGATTTCAGTGAGTGCTTGTTATTGTTTTGATGTATGCTAGCTTGTAAAAGCATCATTTCAGTTTTCATTCGCATCTCACTGTTGTCGAATGCATGACACTGTTTTTTAATGAATTGTCATCGCTGCAGCAACTCACTTCACACACATTCATCCTTTCCCATTTCATGAATCATGCATTTTCTATTTGCATGAATGATCATTCACTCTTGTTTACACTTATCTCATTACGGATTCAAACTTCTGATGTTTTCAGTCACTCGTTAGTCGGTCCAAGCTACCTTGGCCCAAACCATGCCTTTCCTGGCTAGAACTGTGCATTTCCAGAAGTGAAGGCTATCCCTTCCCTCCAAAAACTACACAAGTTTGGCCTAGAACTGACCTCCAGGCTTGCATTGCACAATTATTGGAGGTAGTGTCCTGCTGGATGAAAAAACTGCGCAATTCAGTTTGCTGGTTGCATGTCACTACTGACTAAAATTGTGCATTGCATAGTTTCGATCCTTAGCAGGTCAAGCTAGACTATGAATTGCACGGTTCCAGCAGTCAATCAGCCTCCTTATAGCATGGACCATGCCTTATGCAATTTGGAAGTCAGTCTCTAAACCTCTCAGCAGAAATTACACAACCGTCACGATCAATCACACAGTTATGTTGCAAGTCAGTCCTCAAGTTTGATTCGATTTTCGTCTAAACAATTTATTGCTATGAGTGTTTTTATTTCTCTAGGAATCATAGGTGTTTATCTGTATCTCAGCAACACAAGTACAATGACCTTTAGGAGAGTAGATTCAAAGGACATCGTTGAGAGCCCAAAGGGGTTTGTAGCCAAGCAAGTGTTTATGAGCTCACCTACCTATGAAGACATCAAGTTGTTCATAGACAACGACATCAAGATAATATGGAAACAACTTTACATCAAGAAGAACCATTAGCAGCAATAGAAGGCAGCACACCTGCATGTGATGAATGCAAGAGGAAGGTTGTTAACAACACATAGGCATAATAAAGTTGCAAGCTCAAGAAGAACCACTTGTTATGAAAGAAACTTTGGAGACTGAGGCAATGAGGTGACGACACGACATGAAGATGACGCAAAGGCATAGAATGGAACAAAGAAGGAGTTGCATGTGTTGAATAAGGAACTCAAGGAAGAACAAGAGCTACATAGATGAGAGAATGAGATGCAGCAACAACATGTTGAACAGGGGGGCGCAACATGCACGGAGGGATGAAACTGCACCAATACAAGCTATATAGCCATCCCAACAACTGACACGGAGTAGATAAGGTGAGAAGCTATGTTGATCACATGTAAGGGAGTCCAATAACATGCATGTCATTATGTGCACAGATGCGATCCCACCCATTTGGCACACTCAGCAAGGTGAAGACAAGAAGTAAGTCTGACTAGAGCTGAACATGTATTTTGATAAGTTGATGTGCATGGTCACCAACACATACTTAGAGATCAGCACAGACACCATGCATCAGTATGTTTTTGGTCTAGTTGTAGTCAAGACAAGCATGTAAATCCTATCAAACAAGTTTGACAGAGGCACCATATCATTGTACCCAGATGCAACAAAGACAAGAGTTGACTTGCAGTCCGATGTCACCATTAAGCGCACAGACAACATCACAAATGACCAAGATTGTCATTAGTTTTCAACCATCGACGATCACAAGGACGTCAAAGACTTTGTGTAACCACAATGGTCCAAGTGTCAATGATATCTTGCATTGTTTTCTCAAGCCATTTTGTCTCGCATCGGGACAAGTGCATTGTAATGTAACATCTTGTCAAGTGAAAGTTCAAGTGTCGATAGTTGACTGTAACAATCATAGAGTAGTTAAAGAGTCATGAGGATAAATGAATAGTCACAAAGGGGAATGTCAAGGGTCACCCCAAACTTTTCTATAAATAGAACCTCATAACCCATTGTAAAGGCTTTTGGTTAGCCAGGATTCTGATAGGAGTATCTTAGAGAAACCTTGGACAATATTGTAATGAACCTTAGCTTCTCCAATATGCAGAGCTAGTATATATCTTTGGAGGAGCAGGCGGTTGTCGTGTAAGGTTTCGCTGTCAGAACTAGTGGTTGGACATGGATGTATTGTATGACTAGAACTTACACTTCTTAATATAACAAATCCAACGCGTTTCATGCATATTTTGTGTTTTATTTTAACTATCTAAAGTACTCTAAATTATATATGAATATGTTTTATTATGCATGCATGTGTAGCTATTTCTATATATGTATGTATGAATATTTTTGAAATGTGTTGTTGGTTTAACCATCACTTTGGATTGCTAGCTGATTTACCTTCCATGTTGTGATGCATATTTTCTCATGTGTTCCATTCTTAACTTCATACTATCATAGGTTTCCAAGGGGCACACTCACCTCACCCTCCATATGTTATAACCTCTCATGCACCTTCCTTGACTTACTATATATGTCACACCCGTGCTACCAATAGGACATCTTATTTGACTTTGTGCAAAACCATGGTCAACGCATTACCTTACGACCCACTGCTGGGACTCCTACACCAAAAGGTCGGAAGTCTAATTGGGAATTCTTACCGGGGAGATCCCCTAACATGTTGGTGGGTAAAACACTATCAATAGGATGAGAAATCAAGATTCTATATGTTCGCGTATCTTCTTGATGCAATTTGTGCCCTACAACAGTTCCATGGCATGGGTTGGACATAGACACCATCAGATGATGTTGTGAATATTTTTTGCGAGTTTCTAAGTGCATCTACTAAGGATTCATGGCTAGGCTGTCTGACCACATCATCACCCCATTGTACAAGATGATCTTTGAACATGATCCACCTTGCATGTCCCAAGAAGTGATGCAGGCATTGCTTAACATTGTAGACTGGTATGCCTCAACTATTGCCACCTTCATCAGGATGTTTAGTGTAGAGAAGCCTCCACATGAGTTACCAAGGTTTGCCATAGACAAGATCATCATGCAGGATTTTTCACACCACATATCCATAGGGTTATCAGCAAGACTGCAAAGGAGGAAGAAGGCACCATGGTACATGTTTCCTTTGTAGATCTAGTTGTATGAGATCCATACCTTGAAATATACATATGCCAATGCCAAGGACTTGAAGATGTTTTGGTTTGGCACCAATATTTTCAATCCATATGATCCCCACTACATATGCAAGAACCATTGTGAAAAGGTGTACTACCCATCATCCACCAGACATGTCGTTAGCTAGAGGAAGATCATTGGAGGTATGATTACAACTCCTTTAGGATCAACAAATAAATCAGTGTAATGGTAGAATGGAAAGTAGCACTGAAAGTAGCAGCACCATAGGAAGAAAAAATAACAACAACAGTGAATAGCAAACCAACACAAGAAAAGCTCAACAGGAAGATTTTTGAGAGTGCAGAGGCTAAGAAAGGATATAAGTTCAAAGAAGATTGACTTGTTGACGAATAAAATTTGGAGATAGAGGTGAAGAGTTGATAATGAGAAAGGACAGTAGAGTGGAAGAAGAGAGAGACGCAAAAGTTGGAAGATATAGAGAGGAGGTTGCAGGAGATGGAGAAGAAGTTGAAATCAAAGAAAGAGCTTAGGAGGAGAGAAAGGGAAGAAAATCATAAACAAGAATAGGAGGAAGGAAAAGGTGTACTCACAGAGAAAACTATGGACATATAAGTTGAGGAAGAAGAGCATTTGGTAGATGAAGAAGAGGGTGACCAGGTGAACATTTGGGAACTTGTTGAACATGTTGAGAAGATGTTTGAGGCAAAAAATGCGGAGACAGACCAAGAGCTACAAGACCAAGACACCAATGTTATATAGATACATCCAAGGTCTCACCCTAGTCCTCACCACCTCCAAAATCACAGCGAGTCCCGAGAGAGTAAGGAGAATTTTTTCTCCTTGATGATGATCTGGAGATAGATGTGTACAATCTGACATTTTGCGATTCACAATAAAGGATTGTAAAAGCATGAAGAAATTTTGTTGCAGATGATCATACAACAAGTGTGCACATAGAAGAAAGGGTGATTGTACCATGGCTTCTAAGGCTTATGAAGAATCAATGATTTCGATGGTCAAGTTCTTGATAGAAGAGAATGATCAAATGGTGAAGGACTTGCAAGAGGATAGCTAGAGAATAGAGCAGTCTGTGTGATTCGCTATGGCAAAATGAAGAAATCAATACTGGCGGAGATATAAACTTTCAAAGTGACCATCTAGAAAGTGTATAGTAGATTTGTCACCGTGCACAAAGAGGTTGTCCATCTGTAGGGTCTTTAGTAGTACTGTATGAAGACAACCCAAAGTCTAAAGAACATCCATGCTGCTATTGTGCACATGCAAGAATGGATAATGATGTACAAGGGAGCCCCACAATACTTCCACAAGAGGATGAAGCCACAGGCTGAGATAGACAAAGAAAAAATTCAGATGTTGATCCAAAACTATGAGCAGCTCCCTACACTCATCACTATTATTGAGGCTTCCTATGCATGGTTGTTCAGGGGTCTGGATGTCATATTGTGGACGTGTAAGATCACTTCCAATGAAACCCTCACCCAAGCGATGAAGAAGTACGGAGACATGATGGATGTCGATAAGTACATAGAGTAGTTAATGCACAAAGCCATGAATGATGACTTATAGCTCAGCACAGAGAACATGCAAAAGTACACTAGTGGTCCAACGAAACTCAAGATGGTGATGCACATGCTTCAGGATGAGTTGGACGGAGGTTTTTGAACCATATACCTGCAAGCCATGCAGGCAAGAGTTCGGTTCGACAAAGACATCACCAAACAATATGGGCACGCAATAGCATAGTATCAAGCTTGGTATCAGTTTGTCACCAAATACCATTGTGAAGATGTTACCCAGTTTGTCTATCCCCAAGACCTAGAGTGATGTTGTTTGTCTTGTTAGGTTGACACAAGCCTATTTTGTCCCACATGGGTATATGTGGAAATTGCATTATTTTAAATATGTTGTAAGTGAAATTCCAAGTGTCATTGGTGGCATGTGAACAATCAATATGTATTGTGAAGAGCCATGAGGGTAGTCCAAGAGTCAAAGTGGAATACCAAGGATCACCACATCGTTTTTTATATATAGAACCTAATAACTCATAATAATCACTTTTGGGAGCCAATATTTTGGCTAGGAATTTCTTAGAGAAGGGTTGGAGAGTATTGTGACGAGCCTTGGATTTTCCACGATGCAGAGCAAGTACATATCTTTGGACGAGTAAGCAATGTTGACTATAATATTCCACCATTAGGGCTCGTTGTTGTCATTGGTGTACGTATGGATGGAACTTTCACTTAATATATAACAGAGCCAACATGTTTTCATGCATATGTTGTTATTGTAGTTCTATTATTCTAGATTTTTTTTTTTCCAAAGAAAAAATCGAAATTTTTATTAAAATAAAAAGTTACAAATTATATGCATTAAGCATTCAATTTTGCTATGTGAAAATAGATCATACAGCCCTCAGAATACAGCTCTGCCAAAAAGCGGAAAAAAGAAAAAATAAAGGAGCTGCTCCTATATTGCGAAGAGCAGCCCAAAAAAAATAAACCCAGCTGGCCTATGTCATCCTGCCCTTCTTCTTTTCCACTTTTCGCCAACCATCCATGTTGGGAGTGGAATCAATAACGGCAAGGTGGTTTTCCATTGTACTCATTGGTTGCTCCTTATCTGAATCCGATCCCTCAGGAATGTGGCTTCATTTATTACCATTTATTTCCAGCTGGAGCTCTTGTTCCTTTTCCTCGTTCATCTCGTTATCCTTATTTTCCTGTTCTTTATCCTTTGTTGTATTTCGTTCTTCTTTCTTTGTTGTAGCTGTCTTCTTATGTGCAACATCTATGTTCTGCCATCCTTTCGGCTTCCTTTGTTGTTTCTTGCTCTTGTTGAGGCTTGGACATGCATTATACAGATGGCCTGTTTGTTGACATCCCCGACATCTGAAAGCTGTATTCTCATAGTCCAAAGATTGTTTCCACTGTGTATTATTGAAATTCAGGATAATGCTCTCAGGTAGCCCTCGGCTGAGGTCTACCTCGACACATATTCTGGCAAAGGTAAAAATTCCTTTTATATATCTCTCTCTGTCTATCTTTAACATTCGCCCCAAAGTATTTCCAATTGCTATTAGAGCCTTTGAAGGCTAGAAATGTAAAGGGAGATTATGCATCCTAGCCCATACTGGCATCCTTGATACCACCATGGTATTGGCATCAAATTTAGGAAACGAAGGGGTAATAAAAGGTCCAGCATTGCCCTAGAACCATGGCCCTTGGTTGAGTATTGTTTCCTTTTCTTCTTCTGTGTCAAAATTTACTATAAAAAACCCCTTAGGATATAGGTAGATTTGGCAATTTTTTGTCCAAACTGAGTGGATCCATTGATACAATGCATCGGTTCTAGACCAAAAGCCGTTAAATCTACAGATAACTGCATTTTTTTGTAGATCTGAATATATAGCATTTACCTCTGGTATTTCGATGGAGATCGATGGGCTCTCCGGCACTTGATCTATAATGTACTGCCCCGAAGGTTCAAGGACTGCTGTGGGGTTTGTCCCTTTGCCCTTTACTGCTTCCTTAAAGGAACATTTTCTTTGCGAGCTTGTTCCAGCATTTTCAGCTCCTCCTCGAAGTCTCATATTAAGAATGATGTAGAGCCTGGCTTGATGTTATATTCTTGCATGGTGCTGCCTTCCTGCATCGATCTACCCTCGTTTAACAGATGTTGCTCCTCAGTCAGGTAGCCAGTCTGATCGACAATCTTATTCTTCAGATCTGAAATCCTATCACTGTCATAAGTCCAGATCACAATTGTGGTTCCTTTTGGCGTCTTTACAAAGATTTGGAAACTGGATCTGACAACCTGGTTGTCTCATTTCTTGTCAGATCTGAGTCATCCAACTCCGGATATGAGAAGGTTGTCCAGGGCATATATGCCTTCTCTGTGGAGATGTTGAAAAGGGGAGCCTCTGGTCGCACAGGAACCAGTCCCAATCGCCTGCCCCGTACTTGAGCAATACCTGTTAAAGAAGGCCATAGCGCGATGATTTGGACCTCCCTTAGTAGATCGAAAGAGGACAGAGGAGAGATCATCCGCATCTCTTTCCAAATGGCACAGGCATTGCTGCCTAGCCAGGTCGGAACCCCTGCACAGTTTAGATCTAGTTGATTTGAATTGGCACGCCCAGGGTTTTGTGGAATGGAGCCCCGATCCGTCGTGAACAAGCCGAGCTGAGCCAGAATGTGACCAACCTCCTACCCCTGCAAAATTTGAATCGAGCCATGAGTTTTCCCCGCAGAGGAACCGGGCATAAACCAAGAAAAAGAAACAAGTTCTGAAATCCCCGAAGCCAGGCGCCGAGCAGATCCGTAACGCTGATCTCCGTGGGCAACGATGACATAGAAACATCCTTCTGAAACCATGGATACTCGAGAAAACACCATTCTTCCTAAAAATCCTTACAGTTCTATTATTCTAGTTACTTGAACAATGTATGTTCTTGTGTATGAAATATTTTGTATGCAATTGTATGAATCTTTTCGCAAAACATGTTGTTGGTTAAACCCCTCACTTTGGATTATAGACTATTCTGCTCCTAGCTTTTGATGTCATTACACTCATGTGTTCCTTTCAGGTTGTGTACTATTATAGGCTTCTAAGGGACACACTTCCTTTCCCTCTCTATCTGTTAGAACCCTCATGCATCTCACTTGACTCATTGTAATGTCACACACTTGCTTCCAACAAAGTTATCATACTTAGCTCTCCATGCTACCACATTTAAGGCATTGTTTTACTACTCACTGAGGGGACTCCTGCTCCAAACAATCTGAGGTCTAGTTCAGACTTCTTACTGGGGAGATCCCATAAAATGTTGGTGGGTCCAACACCATTAACATGATATTAATTGCCCAAGAAAAATTAATACATTGAAATTATTGAAATTATGAAATTTAAATATAATTTTGGAAAAAGCCTACAAAATTGTGGATAAAATTATCATGAAAAAGATAGAAGAAATTCCAATTTTCACACAAGATTCCCTGATTATAGCTCGAAAATAAAAATATTTTTATATAAATACATGTAATGGTCAATGTTTTAAAACAAAGCACATTGTTTATCTAACATGTCTAATTTGGAAAATAGTATTTTGACATAGAAATTTATGGGCTAATATTCTACTTCAAAATGATAATATGCTTTTGGGTTAAAATTTGACTAATTATAATAGTTATAGCAATTTTTTTGTCTTTGCATCTAAGGCTTGGATAAAATTTGATTCACTACAAAATTGAAGAGTTTCATATATAAAAAATGTGGATATGCCTTCCCATTTTAAAATTTTACACGAGTAATTTTGATTGTAATTTTTAATGATAAATATTAAACCATAGTCTAACTTTAGACGAAATAGTCTTTTTCACCTATACTATTTGAAGGAAGATTGTGATGTTTTATTGTTTAAAATATATTTTTGAATGAATAAATAAATTTAGCACCTTGAAAAAACCCTAGGGCACTCAAATTCTATATAATAAATATCTTAAGCTCATGTTTTTTAAAAAAAACTGTCAAAATAATTAGAAAAAATACTATGAAAAAAGTCATTTCATCTACAAATTAGATTACATAGAACATTAATATATATTTTTGAAGTATATTTTTATTTATGTTATTATAACTTTGACATATATACAATAATAATAATAATAATAATATGTGCATTACAATAATAATTTATGCAAAATAGTTTATATGTGTGTGTGTGTGTGTGTGTGTGTGTGTGTGTGATAAACTCATCAAGGAATGTAAACAACCAATGTGGAAGATAGGCATTAGATTGCATATATTATTGACATGATATACATTTATAGTACATTTGTGTGACCCTTGGATTCATATTCCAAGTGGTCTCTTGGACTCTGGTGGTTGTTTACATTCAACACCAACCCATAGAGGATTAGGTTTCCAACATTCCCCCCCTTAATTTGAAGTGGTATGTATGAGTGCAAGAAGAGAGCTATAATACAAAATGTGCAAAAATTCTCGGTAACATTAGGTTGAATGTGCTCTTTGAAATGTTGGTACAAAGTGGGTGGTTTAAGGATGACCACCAACACTCGAACGCCTAGTGCAGTTCCCAAAACTATTCCAAGTCTGACAAGAATATGAAATCTCATACAAGAGGAAGTGTCCGAAATGCTTTGGAGATGGAGACTTTCAACCTAAAAATAGGAGGTCTACAACCTGCAGTGGTTTAAGGATGACTGCCAACTCTGGAATGCTTAATGCAATTCCTTGAACTCTTCTAAAACTAGCAAGAAGATAAAGTATTATCCTAGAGGAAGTGTCCCCAATTATTTGAAGAGGTGCCACTAATTGAAGACATGCTTAGGGGCATCTTTGTCTCTAGATACAACTCTGAATCTAGTATGGGAGGTTGTGGCTTTGGCTCGCTTCATGTGGCTTTGAAGCTTGTAGATGACCATCACTTCCCCCCATGTCAGATATAAGGTGAGATGATAGAGGAAATTCAACTACAAGACCTTTTAATATTCTAAAATAAATTCTAACATATGACTGAAATATTTTCTTGGCTATTGAAGCCCATTTCCAAGAAGTGATCCATCCAAGATGAATCTTTGTTCTTGCAACACGTTTTTTTTTTAAGTGTTTGTTTGAATAATGAGTGGTTTTAGGACAATGCTCACATGGATGAAGATCAAAACATTGATGTTTCATATCGCCAACTCAGTCACAATGTTGGAATTTAACATTTGTTTGTTGCTATTGTGGAAGTGGAGTGAAATATGGAACAGTGATGGTGAACTATCATGAAGGAATCTAGAACTCTGAAACTAGATGGGCTTTGAGTAATTTGGAATATGAAAGGAAACATCCTTGTCATATCCAAGACTAGTTCTATGCTTGTTATGGAAAATCTCTTCCCAAGGTCTAATGATGGGCTTTTGAAGTGTAGACTGAACTTCTGCATATACATGCAAATCTTCTCTTGAGCTAAGCACTGAATGTGAATCAACTTCAATTTTATATTCTCGTTGTTGATGGAAGACTGTCTCAATGTTTTGAACATAAAAAATTTAGATTGATGACTCCACCACAATATTCTTCTTGTTGAAGCTGAGATTCAAGCTCCAAAAATTGTACCTTTTTCTATGTATGTTGCGCACATGTTCGAATGTCAACAAGAGTGGTTTTGTTGATTTCAATTATGTCATGATTAGAGGAATGTATCAGAGCTTTACAAAGTCTAATACTCTATTAATTATAGTCATTTTCATTGAACATATCGTGTGAATCTCACAAACTCTTCTCCCAAGAATGAATAAATTATAGTAATCGATGCCTTCACCTAAAAATTACCGCCAAGGATGAAATGTTGGAATTGTTATACTTATATACAAAGAATGATAGTATTACCAATTTATTTGACTATAGGGCCTACTAGGCTCTTGATATCGATTGACAAGAGAGATCACATCATGTTCTTCATGTTCCAGAACCTCTGTTATAACAGCTTGTCCTCCTACTTCAATTATTGATTCTTCACGACCTAAGGTAAGGAGAGATTTTTCCTTCGATGATATAGATCTTGTCTTCCCAAGGAAATAATTTGTTCTTACTCCGAAAGGATGGCTCTAAGATAATGATAGCAAGAAACTCTAGAACTCCTTCTAATGAAGACAGATTTGTGTCCTTAAAATAAGAAGGCTCTAGGGTATTGATTGGCTACACCCATAATTAAAATGTTCCATCCTTTAATTCTTTTATAAAAGTCAAGTTTACAACAAATGGGTAGCCCCAACTCTCCAGCTTGGCTCCCTTCACAAAGCATGTAAATATCACCAAATTACAATACCATGGAGTGTCACAAAAATTTGGTTTGCTTGGAAAATTCATCAAATTCTAACCCGTAGCCAGAGTTCATGAGATTTCATACATACCTTTCCCTTTGGTTTATGCATATGGATTCAGAATGGAGTGGCAAGGAATACAAAGGAGTTCAGTTGAAGAATTTAGGCGAGCTCCAAAGAGTTTGGACTTTCAATGTGGGAAAATTCAACCTACTTTAGGGATAAATCTCGATCTCGAGAAATATGCATAAACTTTGCCTCCATAGTAGTTTGGTTTAATTTCTAACGAAATTATGAATTCAACCTACCTCAAAGCATTCACCCTTCAATAAAATAATTTCATCCTTAATCAATAGATGAGCTCGATCACTAATCAAAATCGCTTGAATACCAAAGGAAATGAACTCTCATCCCTGAGGAAATATAATTCTTCGATCTTCTCTCAATTTGTTCTCAATTTTGATTTGAAACTCACCAACTTATATCTTAGTCTAGCAGCACGATATGACCAAGACGGCGTTAATTATGCTTTATTTCAACAACTATGATTTCACAAACTCCTTTGTGAAGACTTCATTCACAGAGTTTTAAAAATCAGTGAGCCATACTTCTCACGTCCTCACGTAGGCATCAGAAGAGACTACACTTGAATTGAAACCTCCTTGAGATTTTGTTGTAAAATTATTTGATTTATACATTAAGACTTGAAGATTTAAACGACCATATATACAATAATGTTTAGCATTCCAATGCACTATAACTTAAATGAACTTCTTGAAGGAATCAACATACCAAAAACACACATTATCTCTTCAAATGAAACTATCTCCAGAAAGGATATATCACTACATTTGTTCTGAGCTTTGACTCAGTTTTTCTTTTATCCACAAAGCACCATTACATTCACTAAAAAACTTAGAGGACAACATCTAGCGAATGCAGAATATGAGTGTTATTTGCATGGGAAAATGCATAGAGTGTAGGTCTAGCAAGGGTAATAAAAAATGTGAGTGTTTCCATTTCTAAAAGGCACAAAGAGCATTTATGACATAAAAACTGATTCGGATACCCAAGTTCTCTCATGTTGTTCGCATTTGAGCATTAGAAAAGGAAAACAGTCATGGGAAAATAGATTTATGATACTTGTTCTATATAAAAATCTTTAGTATAGTTTACTAACTTTAAAAACAACATTTTGTTGAAGGCATAATGGGTGTGCAGAAGATAGTTTTGGTGGAATCAAGCTGAGTAGAGAGAGGGTAGATGACAGGTGTTGGAAGAGTCCAGGTTGGGGCCTGAAATCCTTAAGCATAGACAAAGAATAGAGGATTTATTGTGCCATAAATGACGGAGAATGCAGCTAGAATTTAGGTGACCAGACATTCATTAAATGTAGAACTAATGGAAACACTGACATGCACATAGAGGTCACAAAACAAGTTGCTAAAATATGAGCATGGCAGGACATCACCCGCTTTGATACCATGTTAAACTCACATGAAATGTAAACAACCAATGTGGAAGTTAAGCATTAGATTGCATATATTATTGACATGATATACATTTATAGTACATTTGTGTGACCCTTGGATTCATATTCCAAGTGGTCTCTTGGACTCCGATGGTTGTTCACATTCCACACCAACCCATATAGGATTAGGTGTCCAACAATATATATAAAGGAATGAATAGATTATATTAATCAAGCTTGTAAACAAGATAGTATCCTAAAATTCAAGAATTTTTTGTCATCAATAAGCCAAATATATTAAAAAATTAGCTTTTTCGTACCTTTCTTATACCCCTATATACTTCTAACAACGTTTATCTTATAGATTCTTGAAAAAACGCGACCAAAGGCTGTTAGTTTACAAAAAATTTAACAAAAAGATAATCTCTAACTAAGACTCTATATTCTTGCTCGATCACTTTTATCCATCACATTTCCAATTTCTTCCTACACCTAAAGTGTCATCTCTGCATCTATCTTCTCCGTAGGCTACCTAGGCTTAGCTTCCTCTTCCACACAAGGAGAAGTAGGGTCTTTTAAACCAGAAAAATCTCTAAGAACATAAATCGTTGTCGTTCAACTATAACTTTGATCCCATCAGATTTTAAAACCAAATTGTCCACTTTTATGGCCAAATTATCCACCACCATCTAAAACCTCGCCATAACGTCCCTTATGTTCTTCATCTATCGAATGACCAGAGAAAAATGAGAGCGGGCTTCTTTCATGACCTTCTCTCCAGTTCTATTTAATTTGAAAAAACCTTCCTTCAATGAAACCTGATTCAGAAGGTTCTTGACATTTCTACTATCTTCGCAGCTTGAGGAGGGCATGGAGTCCAGTGATTGAAATTTCAACTTAATACTTAGCAAGAACATTCCTAACATTTCTACTATAATCTTCGCAGTTTGAGGAGGGCATGGATTCTAGTGATGAAATTTCAACTTAATCCTTAGCAAATCCCACCTTGTCCTGTGCCATTTATAATGAGAAAAGACTCCACTTTCCTTTCCTACAAACATCTTATCACATTGAATGAACTTGAACCTTATTTTCCTTCTCCATTCACCTATATGTTGCAACAAATCCATTACCCAACACTCAAGCTTGCTACATTTACTCTACAAAGGCGAGATTGTGGTACTATCCTATGGGATTTTATGGCCCATGTTAAAACCACATGTTGTATGAATCCATCCATCCTTGTGAATAACACATTGCTTCTCCATCATCCATATGGAGGACCACTCTGATTGTTTTACCTTAATAGAGAGCTTGCATTCCAAAGAAATCATGATCACATGGCATTAGCAATGATAATTAATATCACACCTGGGCTTGGGGCCCAAATTTTGCAAGGTGTTTTTTGGTTTATTTAATTCCCCATCCTCCACACTACAAGCATCATGGGATATATTGGAGAGTTGGGTCACCTCGTTTTTATCAAAGAGCTCCTTGTTCAAGATGAGCTCCATTGTTGGCTTCCTCGGAATTGATCTAATTATTCCCTCTTTTGATATAATAAAAAGGATATAGAATCAAAATTTTCAATTTGTCTCATTATTCGTGTGTCAAAAGGAGATCGATTGTCCTGCTTGCGTCTTTGTTTCTATAGAATTTTTGGATGTTTGTCATCTAATCTTGCAATACAACTAGATTCCCTTTGCTAGAGCTATCTTCACCACTTGTGAAAAAGCCAGGCTTTTTCTCAATCCCCATGCAAATTTAGTCTGGATTTTTTCATCGGAACAAAATGTTACACCTAGCTCTTGCCTCCCCTTTATTTAATATATGTTTTTCAAACAAACATTTTTTCTTTACATTTTGTTAAATATAGTAAATATAATAATTTTTTTTTTATTAATATTTTTATTTTTGAAGAAAAACATGTATTTTTAATTGTTAAAGCTAGGTCAACATTTTATTAAATTATTACTTTTATTATATTGAATTGAAAATTTAGTTTGAATTTTCACATGAAAATGCTTCTCATAATTAAATATTGATTGTACATTTCAATTTAATTTTTATTGTAACTTTGAATTTGGATTAAGATGTTAGCCTAATTTTATTAAAAAATAATAGAATGTATTTTATTTTAGGAGTTCTTTATAGGTGCCATTTTTTAAAGTTTTTTAGAATTTCTAACAAAACAAAAAATAGTAGTCAAATCTTGATTTGTATTGTTATAAATTAGTTTTTGACTACATATATAGATATTGTATAAAATTTTATATAGTTAATATATATTTTGAAATTTTAAAATTAACGAAAAAAATAACAAAAAACAAATTAAATTAAAATATGTTAATAAAAATAAGTTAAATCTATATATATTTGAACTATAAGCGCCTAAAAATAATTATTATTATATATTTGTATAAAAGATATTATTACTCATTTCATTAATACTTAAATTATATTAAAAAATAACTGAAATTTTCTATAAAAAGTAAATTTCTGTCACAACTATAATTTATTAAAAAATATTTATAAAATTAAGTAATGGAATACATAATTATTATTCAATATAAAAATAATTTAATTCTTATTTCTTTGTCAATATAAATATATTTTAAGATATAAATATTCACACAAGAAATAAAGAAAATTAAGAAAAGCTTCCTCTAATGAAACTTGATTCAGAACATTCCTTACATTTATACAGTCCTCACGGCTTGCAGAGGGCATGGAGTAGCGATCAAAATTTCACCTTAATCCTTGGGATTTAACTCAGTGCTCGATCATGCAAAATCTCATTCTCATTATCAAAATAGAAAATTACATAGCAATGTCTTCCACAAGTCTGGAGCTCGAAAATAACTAGTGCTTTTACAACAAAATTTTGAATCATAATGAGGCTCTAGGCCCCTTAATTTATACAACTGAAGTCCCCAATGACTTCCTTAAATTTAAGGAGTCTTGGCTCAAACTCGAGATGAACTAAGTGTTTGACTATCACTTGCTCGACTACCTTTTGATTTTCATGACATGGCTGCTTGTACTCTGACCTGGTGTGATTAATGGAGGAATATTCAAATCAGGGAGGAGTAAATGAGGAGTATTTACCTCCTACATTCTCTCTCCCTTGTCCCATTCGAGTTTCAAACTTTAATCTTGCCAAAATTCCTTGATTTTCTCTTACAAACCTACATTCAATGCATATTAGTCCACTAAGCATAATATCTCACTTTAAATCATCTCATTAAACAAAATATAATTACAACATGTAATAAATTGTGATAAGAGTTGATTTCACTAAGCTAGAGGTGACTTAAAGTCCATATAGTTACTGAATGATGAGGCTCATCACCAACCTTTTTTAACAGAAAGGCCTCCTAGGCTCCTAGTTTTATTAGCAACGAATATCTTGCTGCCAACCTTCAAAATGAAGTGAGAGTTTATTTTTATTATAGAAGGTGTTATTACTCGTCATCATCTTCCTTATCCCAATAATGATGAATGAACCTGAAAATCATCATAATGGAAATATTAATTCAACATTATACCTTGTAAGGTTTATATTTTCTAAATTCACTCATTTGTTCCTACAATGGAGAAGTTGCAATTTGTTTATATTTTATAGATTCACTCATTTTCTCTAGACATGAAGTTGAATAAAGGTTCCTTCTTGATATTTATCAAGTTATTAATATCTAAATTTAGCATTTCTACTTTCTCGTGCCTTTTATCGGCAAGGTATTTTTTTCTTCCACGGGTTTTCTTGTCTTAAAATCAAGATAAATATTTTCAACGTCCTTCAAAATATTTAAAATTCAACTACTTTTTTTGAAAGAGTAGATTAGACATAAGGCAAAGAAACTCAATGATACATATCTAAATTGCAAATTATAAGTAGACAAAGTATTTCATATATATACTATGATAATGTTTTCAAAACCAAACTAACAAGCTAAATTATTTGGCATGTTTTCACCGTCATTGGTGTCAAGTTTTGGCAAAACTACCCTGATTTCACCGAGCCTTATTTTGTTTGCACAAAAGTAAGTCTCAATGGCAAAAATTTTGTCAAGAAGTTGGACTGAGATGGGATTTAATTTTATATGTGGACTTTTAACTCACCCACGACATTCACAATTGAAGAGATAGCATCCTCATCTAGGTTTGGTTATGCTGTATCCTTCCCATAACCACTTTATCAAAATTTCTTTAGAAAATTCATGCTTGTAAGATTTCACCATCTAGATTCAAATATTGCCTATCTTTCCCATAACCAGTTTATGAGAATTCATTTAGAAATTTGGTATTTGTAATATTTCACCTACTAGATGGCTTTCTTTCTTGACTAAAGAATTATTCCCATGTATTATAAGATATGTTTTCTAGTTGCTGGACACTACCAGAAATATATTCAATTGGAAGCTAGACAATAGGCATGAACCATAACGTGACGGTAAATACATTATAGAAGGTGGGAAAGGGTTATCTACACGAGATACACATAAGTCTACTATACAAGGAACTGAGTTAAATCCACAGTTCCTAGAAGTTATGGGTATTATAGAAAACAAAAATTATGTAACAAGAGGTGTGTTGCAGATGGTATTAAAGCCCAGCTTCAATAGTGCACTTGGAAGAGACCATCATACTAAAATGAAATATGTATGCAAGTATAAATGTGAGATTATGATAATATTTTGTATTTTTCATAAGGTACCAAGTGAAGCAAACCACAACAGAACGCTAGAGGATTCCCCTCTATATATAACAATCAGTGAATAATTATACATTGAATTGGGAAATGGAAGTAAACCACTAACCTCTTTATTTATGGATATTATTAGAAATTTTCAACAAGAACTACCTCACCTCAGAAACAACAATGAATGCATTCTAAAGGCTGAAGAGTAGGAAAGAACGATAAGAGAGTTGACTGAAATGTCTAGCCTTAAAATAATAGATCAGGAAGCGCTGAAAAGGAAGAGTGTGGAGATGGAATCAGAAAAGTATGAACGTGGAGGTGATACAACATGATTTATCCAAGAATGTAGAAAATAAAGAAGATGGTGGAACTACAAGGGGAGTTTAGGCAAATAAAACCCCCTACTTTTCATGGTGAGAAGGAGGAGGATGCAGAAGCATGGCTCCTGAACATGACGAAGTATCTCCAAGTGTATGAGTATGAGAGCAAAGAAAAATTGGCCATTTACCAGCTGTAAGGAAAAGTTTTTCTCTAGTTGGAAGAGGGGAAATCAATACATACCTTGGAAAAAAAAATAGTGATCTAAGAGGAATTCCAAAGACAATTCAAATATTGATATCTAAATGAAGGGTATTAGGATGATAGAGATAAGGATTTTCAGGAACTAAGATTGGGGTAGTTAACAATGGAAGACCTTGTGGCTAAATTTACCAATTTACTCTGATATTTCCCTTATATTAAAGAGGAGAAAGCTAATGTACATGAATTTTTGAACTGCCGACCATCCCCTTTCAAGGAAAGGATTGAGTTCAACAATCCTAGGACAATGGATGGGGAAGTAAGGAAAGCAAGATTGTGCTATCAGCAATTCAAGGATAGAGGTGAAACGTTAAAACCTTGGAAAGGAAAGGATAGAAATTAAACAAGAATGGGATCAAAAAGATAGAAACCAACTTATATTAATAATTCTAGGAAGGACCACTAGTTAAAGAAGTTCGGAAAGAGAAATTTAAATTAGTTGACACATTTTTAGGATGGGTCCAAACGCATAGACCTGAACAATAAAAAATCGTTGGGGTCAAGGAGAGAGAACTGTTGAAGTGTTGGGGGTGTGGTGCAACACACCTATTGAGAGACTTCCTACATAATCCCAGATCCATTCAAAACATTCATGTTGTTCACAAGGCAAAAACATTGAATGATGTTTCCATAAACATTCTGAGGATAAGTGTCACGCTAGAGGAGAGATGGGATGAGCATCAATCGAGGATGATCAATATTGAAGTTATTATTTTAAGGCAATTTGTTTTTGTTTTAATTGATCCAGGGGATATTTTAATTTACATTAGTCCCCAAATTGTGGAAAAGTGTGAATTAAAATATGAAAAATTTAAGATTGTATGGTTGGTAGGGTTAGCAACCGGCACAGAAAGAGAGGTAACCAGCCAAGTAAGAGACTGTGTTATCAACTTAAATGGTTATCCCACAAAAATAAATTTAAATAAACTTCCTTAAGGGAACTATTATGTATTAATAGGCATGGAATGGTTGGAGAAACAGGGAGTTGTTATAAACTATTTAGAGAAAATGATAAGGTGTGTGAGTCGAGATGGGCAGACCAAGTTAATTAAAGGTATACTGAAGTCAGTATCAGTCAAAAAAATCTTAGCTTTAAAACTAAAAAGAAGTACAATAAAAAGGGTGTCAATTATACATGGTGCATGTGAAAACAAATAAGCAACAAACAGAAAAGAAAAATGTAGAGACAGTGGCAATCATTAATGAATTTTAGGATGTTTTTTTAGAATAAAACCCAGGTTACCTCCCTCCAAGGACATATATTTTTCCATTCATATACTACTAAGTGCCCCGACAATATCTAGAGATCCTTATAGAATGAGTATACCTAAATTATTAGAATTGAAGATATAGTTATAAGAACTGCTAGACAAAGGCTACATCAGACCCATTGCCTCACCCTTGCAGGGGAGGGGGGCTGGTGGTTGTGCTATTTGATACAATTATTGGCAATTAATGAAGTTAACTATTAAAAACCATTATGCAGTGCTCCATATTGATGATCAATTCGATCAAGTTAGGGGGGAAACCATATTTTCAAAAATTGGTTTAAGGACCAAATATCACTAGATCATAATAAAAGATGAATATATTAATAAGAAGACTCTTCATACTAGATATGCTCACTTAAAAGTTGTAGTGTTACTAGTTGGTCTTATTAATGCACCAACAACCTTTACATTAAAGTGTATTCCAAGAATGAAGAAGACCATAAGAAACATTTTAGATTAGTGCCGCAAATGTTAAGGCAAGATAAGTTATATGCTAGATTTACCAAATGTGAATTTTTTAAAGACAAAATATAATATTTTGGTCATGTCATTTCAAAGGAGGGAATCTCTATTGATCTTGAGAATATTAGGTTTGTCATGAATTGGCCCATACTTAAGGATGTGTCAGTTGTCTTCTCATTCATGAGAATCACAGGATATTAACAAATATTTACAGAAGGATTCTCTAAATTGGTCTACCCTATTACATCCTTGCATAAGAAGGGAATTAAATTTGAGTGGAAAACCAAATGTTAGGAAAGCTTTGACAAATTGTAACATTTAATTATAGTGGCCCTGATTCTATAGACTATAGATCCAAGTAGAGGATTTATTGTTTGCACAAATGCTTGTTTGGAAGGTTTAGGGGGAGTTTTGATGGAGAAAAATTCAGTAATAGCTTATGAGTCTAGAAATTTGAAAACCCATGAAAAGAAATATGGAGTATATGATATAGAGTTGGTTTTTGTAATACATGCTTTAACAATTTTGAGGCACTACCTATTAGCAAAAAATGTTACTTAGGTAACACATCATATCAACCTGAAATATTTTTTGAGTCAACTAGCTCTTCATGCTAGATAGTCTAGTTGGCTAGCATTTCTTAGTGAATTTGAGTTTGACATTGAACACATAAAAGGAAAAGAAAATAAAGTTGCAAATGCATTAAGAATACATTGACAAGTCATAATCGAGGTATGTGTTAGAAATATTAGTACATATTTTGTAGATAAAATTAAAAATGTCATTATACCATAAGACCATAAATACTTGTAAATTCAACAAAAATTGCAACAAATAGAAATTCTAGGTTACGAAAAAAAGTCTAAAAAATTGTTAATCTATAGAACTAGATTGTATTTCCCCAATATTGATATTTAAAACATGCGATATTAGATGAACATCATAAGAAACCATATGCATTACATCTTGGATATAAAAATATGATAACAACATTAAGGAATGAATTTTTCTGGCCAGACATGAAAAAGGGGGTGGCAAAATACATATCAAAATGTTTAGAATGTCAGCAAGCAAAGGTGGAGCACCAACACCCTATTGGGTTGTTAAATCCACTTCCCATTCCTTATTATGGGATTAACAAAGACAAACCTACAACATGATTCCATTATGTTAGTGGTGGACAGCAAGGCGTCAAATTTCATACTCATATAGTCTACTTATGCAACAACACAAATTGGAAACATTTTTACGAAAGAAAGTTTCCAACTACATGGAGTACTGAAGATTATAGTGTCTGACCAACATGCAGAATTCACTACCAAGGTTTGGAGATATTTCATTGGAGGCATGGGGACAAAAGAACTTTAGCATTCCATATTATCCCGAAACATATGGGAAAAAAAGAGAATTAATCAAATTCTATAAGACATGTTATGGATGTACGTCAGGGACATACCTATGAAATGGGATTATTTTCTGCACTTAGCCAAATTTTCTTACAACAGTAGGAACCAAATCTCAATTAAAATGAGTGCCTTTGAAGCTTTATCTGACATAAAATGCCACAAACCTTAAGTTGGGGTCCGCACGAAGACAAACTAATATTGGGGCTAGAGGAATTGCATGAAATGGAATAGGTGGTGGTAAAACTTAGGCAAAACATAAAAATTGCATAGGATATAAAATAAAAAGTTATGCTGATATGAAGAGAACCCACAAATAATTCAATATTGGATACCAGATCCATTTAAGGGTAAAACCAGGAAAAAACTACATAAAGAATTGAAACCTATACAAAACTGGCACAACGATTTTGTGGGCCCTTTGAGATCTTAGACACAGTTGGACCAATGGCATATCGACTCCCATTACCTTTCCATATCAAAATACACCAAAAAAAATATGTGTGTATTTTAAAGAAATATGTCCATGATAATTCTCAGATTACTGATTTGAATTTGGTATAGGTGAAACTAGAATAAGGTTTTCCTATAGAGCCACTTCACGTCTTAGGTCAGAAAGATATCCTGATCTGAAATCGACTCATCACTCAAGTTAAAGTGGAGCCGAAGCACTTTACCCTTAAGGAGGATACTTGGTAGTTAGATGCTAAAATGCAAGAGGCTTATTCAAAACTATTTTAAAAGTGAAGTGATTGAATAATGAACATTGAGGATAATGTTGAATCAAAGGGGGGGAATATGTAATACCCCTCTATTTTTGTGTTAATGAATTTTTGTAGTTACACTAAATTATTGTAAACTTCATGGTGGGGAAACCGTGTTTTGTTGGAATGAAGGTGAACAGTAGAGTATTATGATCTAATAAATAAATTTATATTAATGAAAGGAAAAAATAAAAAGTACTTGGGAAAGAAGCACTAGAGTAAAGAGACTCTTGCTGAAATTGGGAAATCATCCCCAATGGATGAGAGTAAAATAAATCTTCCTTAAAACAAAAAGACTCCCAGAAATCCCTAGGAAGTAATGAGTAAGATTTAAAGATATGGGAGAGAAAAATGCAATAAATCGCTTATCTGGAGAAAGATGTTAAGTATGGGTGGAATAAAGAATCACAAGAAAAAAGTCCATGCTTTAAAGGAAAAGGAAGAAACACCTTTTTATGTAAATAAATGAAAAAAATGCCAGGAAAGTAGGTAGGCAGACCCATGAAAGCGTGACGCTGCTAAGGAAAAATATGTTATCGAAGAAAATGTATTAAGTTCATTATCAAGGGAACAAATAGGTTGTTGGTTCCCTAGAAAGTACATCTCATCTCAGGGTGAAATTAAGGATTTAGGAGAACATTGATAGGATAAATAGTGCAAATTCCTAAGTTTGTTTCCAGTAAGATTTCTAGTTGTTAAGGTAATTTCATTTTAGAAGTTGATTTTATGTAAATGGTGTTGATATACACTAACATTGATTAAGTTGATTACGTTAGAGGGTAAATATAGTTACTAATATGATAGAAAAAATTGTTATAATATGTTATACAATGACTTGATATGTGTGTGTGTGAATTAGTATAAAAGTGATTACTTATTCACATTTATAATACGTTTATGAAATAAATTATAAATTTGCTAAAGTTATTGCACCATTTTTGTTTGTATGTTTGTGAAAGTGGTGGTGATATGAGATAATTACAAGAGGAACAATAAATAGATGCCTACTCGAATGAGAGACAATTAAAAATAAGAGGTTGAGTTACATCCAAATGAGAGAATCAAGTTAGCGCATAATTGGGGTGCATAATAATGGTTACATCTAGCAGGTTATTACGGCGGGGGGGGGGGGGGCAAAAAGAGAGAGGGAAATTAATTTGAGGTATCAAGTTGGAGACTAAATTAATGGAGATCGAGGACAATAACCATGCCAATATATCTGGATGAAGATACTATAAATCATCCATTGGATCAACTTATACAACTTTAACTATACGGTTTCATGATTTTATTGATGATCTGAATGACATGGTAAATTCCATATTTTTCTAATTGATATACGAATGTGACGGACTACGCTGTGTTGTGCGATAACATAGGACTAACACAAAATATTATTAGTAGTTTGAATACATAGGGTACTTCCACGTTTGCTTAAAAAAAGAAAAGATTGGTACAATGATTGGGAAGGTGTCCTTGCTAAACATAAATAGTGATTTCACTTCCAAGGATGTTTCTTTCCTGGAATAGAACTTCTCATTAAATGGGGCATGAGTGTAGGGCTCACTGAGACAAAGAAATATCATCCGTATAAGTGGCAGTCACCTTGAAAGGGGAATATAATGTATTTATTCCAATGACTAAGAAATCATGTTACATTCGTAATGGTATAGTCTAGGTTAAGGGTAAAAATAAGGAATGCATCTAATAATTACAGGATGCATAGTCAACAACGTAGACTAGATTTTAGGTTTTGATATAAAATAAATTTCTAAACTTCTTAAAATAATTATAATTGGCTAGTATAAAAATGATACAACAACATTCTAATAAAGGCCTAGTTATCATAGATGCACTATTCACCGACTGAAACAGGAATAAAATTGTCATTGAGAGTAAATTTGGTGATGACATAACACAACCACCCATTTGTATAGTAAAAACTAAAAAGAGAGAATTACTTACCTATTAAAGGAATAATGAATGTATGATAATAGTCTATAATTGTTGGATATGAGGACAAAACATAAATTAGAGAAAAATAGTTGACTAATAGTTTAGCACACTTCACACATTAATTAAAAATATTTTTAAATTAGTAAGCAATGAGTAATGTCCCAACAAGCCATTACTCATATTTTACCATTATAAGATGGACCTTGGAAATGGTGTCATTAAAAAAAAAAAGTATTTCCATGGAGGAGGGACCCAAGATCATCCACAATCAAAAGTATGTAGATCTCTATTATAAAAGTATACATAAATATTGTAGCTATTGAAACCAAAATAGACTCTAGTCGAGGGATGACTTAAACCCAAGTCTGTGGCTAAATTGAGACGTGCAAACAATGCCCTTAACAAGTAAAGAACTCAATAGGTATGCAATAGAGTAGAGATAATTATGCTTGTGCACCTTGTTTGTACTTTCGAGAAAATAGGGGTTGTGCAGAGGAACAACTTGGATGTTTGCATAAAACTACCATCAAGGGCAAAAAACTCTGAGGTACTATTATTCCTTTTCCATAGAAGGAAATACTTTGAATTGAAAAGGTCCTAAGATTACCTGCAAGAAACCACCAGAGTAGTCAAGAACCGTAGTGGGGAAATCATGGTACGCTGTAGCACAAAATAAAGAAATAGAAATCAAGTATGATAATCACACAATTCCAACTAAATACCTAAACAATTTTTTTATTTTTTTTACCCCTCATTTTCCTCCAAAATGATAAAATTTTAGACCTGAGTGATGGTCATTACTAGTGTATTGTGAGGTGGTTTTTTTTTCTACATCCTCATCAAGTGAGGTGGGATTTTCTTGAAAAGTTTTCAAACCCCGTGCCTTAGAAATATTCAGCAACTAGAAACTCGAGTGTATAAAAGAAAAAAAATAGCATGAATTAGGTAGGCATAGTGGAACTAGGAAAGAGAACTAGGGGAATCCAAAAATTACCAGAAGGGACCACTATTAATTTGTGGAAAGAAGTCTGGTAGATCCAAGTCCCTAGAATGCATGGTATGTGGGAAATATAGATAGCATAATAGGGAAATGTCAGGAATAAATTTAGCTAAATATGCCAAACAAGAGGAATTTAAACAATGATAAGGGTAACTAGAATAATTTACCAACATCCAGCATGAACGAACCAAATTCATGGTGAAGGCCACGAAACCTCTGAAATACCAGTTGCCAATACCCAAACTCTTTTCATGGTGGTGGCATTGGCAAACCAACACCACAACAGAAGAAGAGGAAAATACTCCAAATGAAAAAAAATAGTGACTCTAACAATTAGGTTAAACATGGAAGGTACACTCTACGCCAATGAATATGTAAGATGTATATCCAACTATAATTAAATATGTGTAAAAATGCCAAGTGATACTCAAATGGAGTTCTCCTACGCAGCATATTGGCATTCGTTCCACAAAAAGAGTAATTATGGGTTTTCAACTAAGTATCCTTACCACTTGAGGTGTGTGAAGGGATTAAAAGTTGAGGGTTAGTGTGCACATGATATTAAACATTAGAATAGCCAAAAATATCTCTCACGCCTATGCCTTAATCTTTAGGTGGGAAGTGTATTATCCTAAGGCAATGTTGGAAAGAACATAAATTTCTCTCGTGTTGCTACCTGGTAAGGTAATGAAGGGAATATTATATGTAGAATTCATGCGTCATAGGTGCAATAAGTTAGGGACAATTAAAATACTTAATGTATGTGGAAAACAATCCTTGCAAGATGTTGTATATCTAGAAAATAGGCATGAACCAAAACACGATGATAAATACATAATAAAAGGTGGGGAAGGTTTATCTACACCACAGACACACAACTATACTATACCAAAACTTGAGTTAAATTCACAATTCCTAGAACTTATGAGTATTATTGAAAAAAAAGATTATGTAACGGGAGTTGTGTTATAGGGTGGGAGTTGGTTAATTCTCTTCCGGGTATTAAGTACTATAGTGTCAAGGTCTTGTGGTTTATTTAAGAGTGATCAATGGTAATGCAGGTCGAGTCCTTGGTCAAAGAGGAATTGTCCATCTCCTTCCTTAGTGAGTCTACGCCAAATGTAAATTCTTATGGTTGGTGATTTTGTGACAATGTTATCTGGTGGTACCCAGATCTTAACAAGGTTGATTCAAGTCGGTGGTCTTTTCCTTCTACAGGTAGAAGTTGTAAAAACCCGTGGTTGATTTTCCATGTAAATAAAATAAGACCAAGTTCATGGGACACATATTTCAAGTTGAATGGTGGGTGAATGTTGTAGTGGGAATAACTTGTGGTTAATTATTTACTGTGGAAATTGGCAAAGGAAAAGAGGCAATAATTGGCTTTTAACTATGAAAATAAACGATAATAGGAGAAAACAAAGGCGAAGAGACAAAAAATTTAATGTGAGGGAAATTAGAGGAAAAATGAATGAAACTAGAGTAAAAGGAGACATCAATGATAAGAAGGAATCAGACAATCAATTGCTACCTTTTTTCTAGTTTGCAGTCTAGTGCTTGTTTTGTCTCTCATACTCTTGCAAATTTAGAGAATTTTTGGAGCATCCTTGGAGCATTCTAACAATCACTTGGATTGGAGAAACATAGAAAAGGAAAGAAAGGGAGTGTAAAGAAATAGTTGGATCAACAGTTATACCATGATTATTTTTCATGTAATAGGTTGCAAGTGTGATTTCCTTGCTAGTTTTTGAATGCATGGTATATGCATGTGGTTCCTTGGTTATGTGTTGTCATTGGCATGGATATGTGAATGAATTAATAGTGGTTTCAATCCGTCCTTGACATTTCTTAGATATCCATGGTGTCGAGGGTTGCCCATTTTCTCTTCTTTATTACTTCTCATGTCTCCTATGGTTGTGGGTTGGAACAAATTCTCTAGATCCTTGAAACAAATGTCGTTCCCTAGAGGTTGTAGATTGCATTATTGGTACCTCGAGCCTATGGGTTAGGAGAAATTATTTGCATCCCTCAAATAGTTTTGGATCACTAGAGGCTGTTGATTAAGCTACTAGTTCCAAGAGCCCTAAATAGTTTGGTTAGGGATGAAATTGGTGTATGTTAGTGATTTATCCACATTATAGGTGAGATAAATGTGCTTGAGGGTTCAAGAGGTTTACCCTATGGAAGCCATTGTTGGTTGTATTTTGGTTTAACGCTTATGACATTTATGGTTCAGTGGTACATGGAAATCCCTAACTTGGTAGGAATTTTCATATGTTAATATCAACTATTTTCCTATTTTGATATATGAGGACTTATACTGTTTCTTATGGTGATCTTATGGTTGATTTGTCATAGTTTATATTCTAGTTATATGCTTGGTTCTATTATGTGCTTACCGGTGGCTCTTGTTCATGAATTGATAAGTTATAGGATGGTTGATGTATGCATCATCTACAAATTATTTTTTTATCTATCTAGAGAGGACATAGAGACTTCTTGGTGATTCTCAAATGAAGTTCAAAAGTTATGATCAGATATGCATTCATGACCTATATATTATATGCTTATTATTTGTTTGAAGAAATGTCCATCTGGTATTAGGCATGTCTAGGTCAATATTATTATAAAGCTTTGATTATCTAGAATTTTTATCATTTTTGTCATGAATTCAGAAAGTTAGAAGAAATTATGGGTAGTGGTCTAGAGGCCATCCTGAAAAAGTGTCATAGGTATCGTGACAACTTGCAAATAATAGGGGATTTTAGGTCATAGTTGCATGGAGACATGCTTCATAGTGTGGTTATAGCCTCCCAACCTCATACATGAAGTGTTATGGGTGTGGTTATGGAGTAAACCTATTGAAAAATACTTCCAACTTAGAGATTGATCACCTGGGGAAATTAGTAGGATCCTAACTTATCTACAATCTCTTAGGGATGCCAATTTACTTTCACCTTATAGCCCCCAATTCCATAACTAGAACTTAGAGGTTGATTCATATCATAGTGACACTCAGCTCATGTTTACTTTAAAAAACTTGTGAAAGTGCATAATTGTGGGTTGGGGTGTTTACAGGGTGGTACCGGAGTGGGCTTTGATCTCTTCGGGTGATATCTGATAACACAGGGTGGTATCATAGCTTCTAGGGTCAAACACTTGGATTGGATGGGATAAATGAATATGGTTACACATGCAAATTAATTGTATACATGGGATAATTGTAAGGTGAGTTAAGAAACAAGGAAAAAACTACTCTCTTGATTTATTAGATATGCTAAAAACATTGAAGGCAAGGATCAAAAATTGCAAGGAAACAATAACAGACTAATTGAGGCACATGAAAGACTTCCAAGAGCTTAGAAAATAAATCATAAGTTAATCCAGTAATCCTTCAGAGCCTATAAAATTTGCAGAAGTAGGTACACCTAAGGATCAATTAAGGATAGGAAGAAAAGAAAAATGGGGCATATGGAAGCAAATATCATAGAGGACATAGGTTGGATGGGGATGATAGAGTCAGAGGTGGAAGATCGTTCGATAGACTTGATAAGAATGCAAACACTCATGGATTTTATTCTAGTTATGGTTGTGAGAGATATCATTGTCATTTTGGCAAAAATCCTTATAGGAGGAGTGAGAAGCAGTATTTTGTAGATGAGTTCAAGAAATCCAAGCCTCCTACTTTTAATGGGGATGTGAATTAATCAAAAGATATAGAATATGAAATCCAAGGTAACAATCTTCACTCTCGATGGAAAACCACATATTTGGTGGGAAGATATGAATCATGTCAAAGGTATCAAGGTAGAGAAGTTAATATGGTATGAGATGAAAAGACTCTTGAGGAAGATGTACTTGTCTAAGAGATATTATGAAGAAAAGGCCAAGGAATTCTATGAGCTTAAGATGGGTTCCATGAAAAATGAAGAGTACACAACCAAGTTTCTAGAGTTGTGGAGGTATGTTCCCCAACTCAAGGATGAGAAGAAAAAGGTCCAAATTTTCATGAGTGGACTACCTTTAGAATTTAAATATTGGATTGCGTATGATGAGCGTTGGTCAATGGAGTAAGTCATCAAGAAACTGAAGCATTACTATGAGGACTCAAAGCACAAGTTGAGGCTAAGCAAGATTTGAAAGGTAATGAGAACACTAGATGAATGTGGGCTAAGAAGGAAGGAAGACCTCATGATGCCACTGGAAAGGAGAATGTATCACCTTATAAGAAGTTCAATACAGTTGATAAAGGACATGCATTTAACCATAAGGAGAAAAATAATGGTAATGGAAGGAAGCCTTTGAGGTGTTGGATTTGTGGTGGAGAGCATTGCAAGAGTGAGTGTGCATCGTGCTAGGGTAGTAGACCTCATATTTATAGTGACCAGGAGGCACAAATAGTTGGATATGCTGGGGCGTATTCCTTAAATTTATGTAATAGTGGATCATAGGTAGGAAGATGTTTAGGAATCTAGTATCGAGATTGAAAAAGTGCATGCAAAATATTGATTGGTGTAGCTAGCTGCAGAAACCAAGATAGGAGTTCATCATTGGGTGAGATCTCATACATTTGATTCAAATGATATTCCTACATTAACACATCTAAATATGCTTCCCTTGGGCTAATATGGTATGCTTTTGGGCATGGATTGGTTGTTCATTCACAAGACTAAAGTGGAGTGCTATGATAAGACAAATGAGTACCTAGATGATGGGGAAAGGAGAGTTTAGCATGGAAAGAAGAAGCCTATATCAGTTAGAATGATTACAGATATGCAACAAAAGTGTAGTTATAGGAAAGGATGTTTATTACTTGCAGTGCAA
The DNA here is from genome assembly GCA_000404065.3 of Pinus taeda. NCBI lineage: Eukaryota > Viridiplantae > Streptophyta > Pinopsida > Pinales > Pinaceae > Pinus > Pinus taeda. The sequence continues at coordinate 55,095 of APFE030193101.1, forward strand.
ATTTCTAGTGGAAAAGGGAAGAATGTTGAGGACGATGAACTCCTAAATAAGTATCCCGTTTTGCAGCAGTTTTAGGATGTGCTTCCTATAAATATTTTAAATCATCTTCCTCATAGGGAATTGGATTTCTCTATAGATTTTATACCAAGAGAATCACCAACCTCTAAGGCACCTTACAGGATGAGTACTCTATAGTTGATGGAACTAAAATTGTAGTTTAAGGAAATGATTGATTAGGGATACATAAGGCAAGGTGTGTTTCCTTGGGGTGCATCAGTGTTATTTCTAAGGAAAAAGAACAATACTTTGGTATTTTTCATTCATTACTGGTAGTTGAATAACGTGGTGATTTGTTTGATCAATTGAAGGGAGGCGTGGGTTTTTCAGAAAATTATTTGAGATAATGATATCATCAGGTCTGCATCAGAGAAGAAGACATCTACAAGATACATTCCATACAAGGTATAGCCATTATGATTTTGTGGTGGTTCCTTTTAGCCTTACCAATTCTATAGAACTTTTATGTGCTTGATGAAAAGTGTGGTGCATCCTTCCCTAGACACATTTGTGATAGTGGTTATTGATGATATATTGATATACTCCAAGAATGAGGAAGAGAATGTAGAGCACCTAGTAGCAATGTTGAGACTGTTGAGAGAGCATCAGTTGTATGCCAAACTCGACAAGTGCATGTTTGTTTAGTCTCAAATTCAATACTTGGGAAATTTTGTTTCCAAGGAGGGTATATATATGCAGCCGAAAAATATTAAAGTTGTCATGAAGAAGCCAACTCCAATGAAATTAGTAGGAATGTGGATGACGTCAGATGATTCATGGGAATATAAGGTTATTATAGGCAGCTCATCAAGATCTTCTTCATGATTTTATAGTTCCTATTACATATTTGAAGGGGGAAAGGAAAAAGTTTGAATGGACTAAGGAGTGAAAAACTAGTTTTTAGCAGTTGAATGAATTGCTTACAAATGCTCCAGTTTTGAAGATTACAAATACTGATAAGGAGTTTTTGGTTTGTGCAAATGCTTGCAAGGAAAGACTTGGTGGAGTATTGATATAAGAAGGACATGTGGTGTGCTATGAGTCAAGGAAGTTGAATGAGCATGAGAAGGATTATGTGACTCATGGTCTTGAGTTGGAGGTTATCATTCATGCATTGAAGTTGTAGAGATGTTATTACCTTAGTAGGAGGTTCCTCTTGATGAGTGATCATAGTGGGTTGAGGTACTTGTTTGACCAACCAGATCTAAATTCCAATCTAGCTAAATGTTTGAATAACCATAGATAGTTTGACTTTGAGATAATATGCATAAAGGGAAAGGAGAACAATGATGTAAATGATCTCATTAAAAGAGTGCAAGTGAATCATATTTCAACTATGAGCTCTTATGGGAAATATTTACAACAATGGATCTTACAGACATGGCAACATGATTAGAGGCATCAATAGCTAAAGTAGAGATTTTAGTAGCAGGGTGAAGGTGATGGGGATGAGGAGTATCACTTCACAGTAGATGGCTTGGTGAGATTGAAGAACAAGATTTATGTTCTAGATAATAATGAGCTCATGAGGCTTATAGTAAGGGAGTTTCATGTCAAGTCGTATTCAGGCCACCCAAGATACCAAAATCCTTTGAAATTTGTTACGAAGTTTTATCATTGGATGAACATGAAGAAATAGGGGATGATTTTGTTGCTAAGTACTTGGACTATTAATAGGTGAAAACAGAGTGCAAGCATCCAGCTGGTTTGCTGCAACCTATTCTGATCCCATAATTGAAATGGGAGGTCATTTCCATGGAATTCGTTACATTTTTTTTTAGGACATTCAGAAAACATGATTCCATCATAGTGGTGGTTGAGAGGTTGAGTGAGGTGGCTCACTTCATTGGAGTGAAGTATAGTAATTCATCTAGTGAGGTAGCTCAGATCTTCATTAGGGAGATAGGCTAATGAGGTAGCTGAAATATTTTGGGAGGAGTTATTTCGAGGCTTGGGGACAAAGTTATATTTCAGTACAACTTATCGTCCATAAATAGATGGACATGCAGAGACGGTTAATACGATTCCCGAGGATATGTTTAGGATGTATGTCACACATCAGGAGATGAATTAGGATGAGTATCTTCCACTAATGGAGTTTGAATATAACAATGGGTATCATGAATCCTTGAGGATGAGTGCAATTAAGGCTCTTTATGAGTGAGGCGACAATAATCCTATTAGCTAGAGAGATCCAGTGGAAAAAGTGTTGATTGGAACGAATATGTTGGCTAAGATGGAGAAGGAGATGTGTATTGATATTAAGAGGAATTTAAAGGCATCATTATATAAGAAAAGGATGTATGTGGATTAACATAGAACATTCAAGGATTTTCATGTTGGGGAGCATGCGTGCTTGCCCGTCAAGCCCAATAAGAGCTCCTTGAGGATAGTGTCATGTTCCAAGGTGGCATATAGGTATTTTGATCCTTTTGGGATCCTTGAGAGGATTGGACCAATGGCTTATAAACTTGCACTACCACCAACAATGAAAGTCCATTATGTTTCCAATGTTTAATTGCTTAAGAGATATGTCCAAGACATTGATCATGTGATTTATTGGTATATATTATAGGTGGAACCAAAGGGATATTTCTAGCTAAAAACTCAATTTATTTTCCAGCGAAAATAGTTGATGCTCCATAATTGAGCAATTGAGCAAGTTAATGTGCAGTGGAAGAACTTCGGGCCCGATGAAGCTACATGGGAGATGGTTGATCATACATGAGCTTTGTATCCTTCCTTATCTATTGGTTGAGAATATGTGTTTATTTTACCTCTTTTATTTTATTTTTATGTATGCATATGTGTATTTAAAATACCGTAATGAGCTATGTTATAAAGTTCCATTAAGTAGTATGTTGAAAATACTGCATCGACTTGTGTTATAAATCTCCAATAATAAGTATGTTGTTCATGGTTCTAGCAGTTTGATATTATCCAAATGATGAATAACATTGTGTAATAAAACCCCATGGCTAACATGTTTCATTGGAAATAATCATCATTGGACATCAAGGATGGTATTCCTCCAAGGGCGAGTGGTTTGTAACAATCCTTTGTTGATTTTCCATGTAAATAAAATAAGACCACGGTCATGGGACATGTATTCCAAGTTGAATGGTGGGTGAAAATTATATTTGGAATCACATGTGGTTAATTAATAGCTATAGAAATTTGCAAAGGAAGAGATGAAATAATTTTGTTTTAATTATAAAAATAAAGGAAAATAAGAGAAAAGGAGGGTGAAGAGGCACAAATTTTCATAAAGGGAAATTAGAGGGAAAATGAAGAAAAATGAGACATGAATGATAAAAGGGCATTAGAGAACCAACGGTTAGGTTTATTATTGTTTGGAGTTTAGCTCTTGTTCATTCTCTCGTAATCTTTCACACTTAGACCATTTTTCAAGCATCCTTGGAGCATTTTAGCAATCACCTGGATTAGGGAAAGAATACAAAGGAAAGAAAGGGAGTGTAAGGAGACAGTTGGATTAGTAGCTATAAAAGGATTACTTTGTAGATAATAGGTTACATGCATGATTTCCTTCATATTTTTTGGATGCATGGTATATGCATGTGGTTCCTTGGTTATGTGTTTTCATTGGCATGTATATTTTTCTCGATTGACATTTGGTTTATCCTTTCCTTTCCATTTCTTAAATATCCATGGTGTAGGGTGTTCCCCGTTTTCTTTTTTTATTGGTTCTCAGGTTTCCTATGGTTGTGGGTTGGAACAAATTATCTAGAGCCCTAAAACAACTTGGGTTCACTAGAGGTTGTGGGTTTAGTTACTAGTGCTTGGAGTCTATCGATTGGGACAAATACTCTTGATTTCTAAGAAAAATTGGTTCCCTAGAGGGTTTTGTTTGAGCTACTCATTCTTGGAGCCCTAGATAATTTGACTAGAGATCATTCTGGTTGATGTTAGTTATTTTTGGACCATATAGGTGAGATCACTGTGCTTGAGGGTTGAGGTGGTTTTCCCTCTAGAATCCCTTTTTGGCTATATTTTGGTTTAATTCTTATGATGCCACATTCATGCTTGGAACATGATGTGGGGGTGATTGTCTAACAAAGAGATTCAGTTCGACCCAATCTATGGTCAGGTCATACGTGGAAGTCCCTAACTTCGTTGACATTTCCATCTGGTAATATGAATAGTTTTCCTATTGTCATCTATGAGGACTTGTACTGGTTGTTATTGTGATCTTACGTTTGATTTTTCTCTGTTTATATTTTGATTATATGTTTCTTATATGCCTATTTTTATTTTCTTCTCTAGTTATGTCTCTTTTTCATGGTTTGATAGGTTATTTGATGATTGGTGAATGCATGTGGTAACATGTGTTATTGCAGCTAGCTAGAGAGGGCATAGAACCTTCTTGGTGCTTCTTAAATGAAGTTTATAAGTTTATGATCATATATGCATTCATGATCTATAGCTTATATGTTTATTGTCTTTTTGACGAAATGTCTATCTAGTATTAGGCACATCTAGGTCAACATCTTGCTCAAGCTTTGATTTTTTAGCATTGTTATCATCATTGTCATGACTCTCGAAAGTTACATGCAATTTTGGGTAGTGGTCTAGATGTTAACATGAAAAGGTGACATAGATCTCGTGACCACATGCATAGAAAAAGGGATTTTGGGTCATAACCATGGAGAGATAAGCTTGTGGGTGTGCTTATAGCCTCTGAATTGTATGCATTAAGTGTTATGGGTTCATTTGGGGAGTAAACCTAGTGAAAAAGAGTTCCATCTTAGGGATTGATCACTTGTAGTGATTGGTAGGCTCGTGAGTGATTTATAGTCTCTAAGGGATACTAGTTTACTTTCAGTTTGTAGGCACTACTTCCATAACTGGAACTTCGAGGTCAGGTCATATCGTACTGACACTTAGCTCATGTTACCCTTAAAATCTGGTCAAAGTGGGTAAATGTGGGGTGGGGCACTCATAGTACCAACCCTTTCTAGGAAGAGGAAGAACCCTCTTTTGTCTCCATGATGATGACAAAGAAGGGAGGAAGAAGTAGAAGGGTAGTAAGAGCTAGAGACCAAGTAGGCCAATGTGGTGCTACGTTGTTCACTCACAACTCTTAGATGTGACTAGAGATCCGTGAGATAAAGATTAAAGTGGGAGAAGATAGGCAATCTCATTTAGACTTGGAATTATTAGAAGATATTTCAATATGGGTCCCAGATCTTGGAAATAATAGGGGAAGGCACAAATGGTAGCTAAATTCATTGGGACTCCACTTGAATATAAAAATATCTTTGGCATTAGCATTAAGAGATAATCAATAGGAGAAATATAATAGTTTCACCTCTATTGAAGATGCAAAAATAATGTTGAGAAACCTAAGTTCTTGAGTGCAGAATATAATGACTCGATGGATGCATGTCAAATGCCACATACCCTATCATTTTTAAGGAAGGGAGCAAATAGATTCCCTTGGATCAAGAGTCTAGGTTCTAGAAAACATCTCCTCTTTAGAGAATGACTAACATGGGTGTCAGTTGGCCGATTAGCACTAAATATTCCTAGTTGGATCTTATGATTTTTGGGGCAGTTCTTGTGTTTGTAGATTACATTGACTGAAAGATGCATGACCATGGGTCTCTAAGTATTGTATCTAGTTACATGTCTCAACTTTGGAGGTACATCTATGTCTTCAAAGTGGTGAATTATTGAATTATAATTATTGGTGCAAGGATTCAAGCAAAGGAAAGCTATTCTTTTTGCTAGTTCTTAATTGTTTTTTTTGCTTGGAACAATCCTCCTCCTAGCACGACATCATAACTGATGTATATCTTCTTTTTGTGATAGTAGTGTCAAGGTTGGCACCTTCGCTCTTGGCTATGCCATGTGTATTATATGTTATCCATCAATGTAAAAAATGTTATCCATGTCTAGGGTGAGATAGGGAATTATATGTTTGGGCTAACTTTTTAGAGACAACTATTATTTGGCGATAAAGATTGAGACGTTCTTCCTTTCCCTGGGCACTAGGAAGATTATGATTATGCCAAGGGGTGCTCTCCATCCCAATATGTTATAGATGTTGCAATGTAACATTTAACAGTTTGACTAAGTCAGGTAATATAATAATAAATAAATAAATGAAAACTAAATTAAATAAAATGATTAATGTAGTGTAAACCTTTTAAATGAAGCAAAATAAAAATAAAATAAAATAAATAACAAAACAAAATAACAGAACCCTATAAGAATAAAATAATAATAAAAATAAACCTCTTTTAGAGTGAAAAAAAAATCTATCTCAAGAGATTTGATCCCTCTCAACACTTCGTAGATACAGAATTAAGATAAAAGTAAACTGATGTACTCTTATTTCCTATTGTAATAAAAGTATCTTAATTTACAAAAAAATATGAAATAGTTAAATTTAAATTATTCCACCAAATTTAAATTAACTACTTAAAAAATCATAGTGTTCATATAACTCTATTTTGAAAAATACTTAGTTTAACTAATAAAAGAAATTATATTTTTCCTCTTTGTTGGTGAAGAGTTTAACAAGTTGACTCCTTGATATACAAATCTACAATCAATTTAAAATGCTTGCCAACTTTGATTATAACTTTAAAAAATACAAACACGTTGAAAATGGTTGCAAATTTTAACTATAGCCTTAAGAAATACAATAAAAATGTGTAAAACAATAACAAAAATTGAATCCCCAATTTGAGAAAAGACAGTTGGATAGTGCTTTCTCTTCAAACACCTCTTTAAAAAACACAAGAAAAATGTGTAAAACAACAATAAAAATTGAATCCCCAATTTGAGAGAACACAGTTGGATAGTGCTTTCTCTTCAAACACCTAAGCCTAAATAAACTAACTTGAAGGGAAATTGGCTAAAACTATTATTTAGTGCATTTTTTCTTAAACAACTAAATAAGTTAAGCTTAACTAAAGGAAAAACATGGTTAGTCAATTATGCCTATGAATACAATGTCTTTAATTATAAATGATGGTAATGAATAAAAACAGAGGAAATTGTGGACAACATTTATTTGAAAAAGATAGAAGAAATTCAAATTTCGAGAGGAGGTGTTGTAATTATAGCTAAAATAATAAAAATATTTTAATGGTCACATTTAAATTGAGTAAAGATTTTTTAGATGAATGTTCTAAAACAAACCAGATTGTTTATCTAATATGTGGCTTTTGGAAAATAGTATTTTGACCTAATATTGTTGGGAGTTTAATATAATAGAAATTTATGAGTTAACAATTTATTTCAAAATGATTATATATTTTTCTATTAAAATTGTCGTTATTTTTAATAATAGGTACAATGAAGTTTTGTATTCAAATCTGGATAAAATTTGACTCAATACAAAATTGAATCAATTTTTAGTATATAAAAAATGTGGATATGTTTTTTTATTTTAATTTTTTATATGAGTAATTTGGATTATAATTTTTAATAATAAATATTAATCCATAGTCTAACTTTAAACGAAATAGTCTTTTCACCGCAATCAAGTGATATAAAAGTCAATGAAGATTATGATCTTTGCGTTTTTTAATACATAAATAGGTTTAACACCTTGACACAATTTATAGCACTCAAATTATATACATTATACATATTAAGTTCATGTTTTTCAAAAAATTAACAAAAATACTCAAAAATGTCATTTCATCTACAAATTAAATTACACCAAACATTAATATATATTTTAAAACTCTATTTATATTTAT
>APFE030193102.1:0-11147 GCA_000404065.3 Pinus taeda
TTCCTAACTCACATAAACTACCCTTCACTTGGCAATGAAACTAATCAATAAACTTAACTGGAAAGTAAATCATCTAACTGTTTCTGACTTGTAAAATAAAATAAAAAAGAAAAAATATTTCCAGCAGAATCTGACAATTCGGTGTCCCGCTCGTGAACCTATTTGGGGTCTTTCTGCTTCATCACTATGAGCTGGATGCTCCTGCATCAGAAGTAGTGTGCAATGAGAATTGCAAACAAGATTTGGGGAGAGATTTCTCATTCTTACTATGCTAAACTAGCACATCATCCACTCCATCCAATGAACTTTTGGTGGCAACCTGAATCAAATTTCTGATAAGTACATCGGTCCAATTATTCTAGTTTTAGATCTAATTAATTTCCTTTTCATATTTGTTTTTGGTTGCCAAGAATGAACTATCACACTATAGATTCTCCAAAAAAATGATAAAAAATTAATGTCCTACTCATATCAATTTTTTTTTTAAATTACTCAACATGGATTTCCAACTTAGACTTTCTAACTTAGATTTTGATCCTATTACTTAATGGACTTCAAATCTTACCCAACTCTTATTTAATCAAGTTATAATTTAATTTAAGTCTATGATTTAGGTGGATCGATATCTCTAGCACTAATGATCAATGTCTTATTGAAATGAATTTATATTGTTATTATTATTATTATTATCATCTAATTTTAAAGTCACTCCCAAATCAAATACCAAATACCACATTAGTGTATAAGGCTCCTTGTTTATAAACATAAATTTGTACATAACAAATAAGCTATTTGAAATTATTATTAAGAAGTTTGATGAATTACTTGGATTCTATCCATTTTAGGTATAAATTTAAGAAAATTAAAAATTAATTAAAAATGATTATTCAGTGACTTTTACTTTTACTTTGTTATATAATATTTCTAAATAAACTACTTCATACTATTGTTAAAAAGTTTGACCAGTTACTTCGAAGCTATCGATTTTAAGTATCAATATTAAGAATATGAAAATTAAATTAAGGATGACTATTCAATGACTTATATTTGTTATTTAATATTTTTATGTTCGTTTATAAAGGGAGTTTTAAGATCGTAAGGAATAAAGTTAATATATTATACATATAGGAGGGGTGCAGGAGGGGTAAGGAAATGATAACGAAAGATGTTTATAAGTGGTAGGAGATATGAAAAATCTATTTGGTAAAATAGAGGATATTTATAAAATTAGAGGTTAATAAAAAAAATGTTTTTATTAAAATGTAGTTAAATTAATATCATTATAAACAAAATAGTTTAATTTCATATTTTAATTTTATATTTGAAATATTAAAAAATTGTTTTATTTATTTTTGATAGAAGATATTGTAATTTTGTTGGTATGTAAAATATTATATTACTTATTATATAATAGTGTATCATAATAAAATTTTAATGTCATTTATGTATATTGTGAAAATAACAAAATTACTTATAATTAAAGTATTTATTGCTAGTTTGCATAAAACCAACAAAATCTATGTTAACTCCAAACTACAAATCATCAGAGAAATCAAACTCTTGAAGTGCAAACTTTCTCTAAATTTACATTCAAAATATTCAACATTTTAAAAATTTTAATTTCCTCAAAACCTACATAAATTAAAATTTAATAAAATTATTCTATATACATTACAAAATACATATATACCATTAATAAAAAAAATACAATAAAATAAAACCAATATCAAACTTTTAATAAAATAACACTAACAATTTAGTACCTTATACAATCCTACAATCTTATTTTTTAAAATAAAATATAAAATTTGATTAATTACACAATTCAATTAAAAAATTCATTAATTTTCAACAATAACAATCCTCAAGGTTCATTAATTTTCAACCCATAACAATCCTGAAGATAGAAAAGAAAAAAGAGGAGGTTGTCATCAACCTTATTCATCCACTAAAAATTGAAACATGAATAACGATTATTATCGAATCTAGCTTATAAGTCAGCGCTCAATCTCCCTCTAGCTGTGTGTGCCTTCAGACCATATGCTGAAATGAAAACAGAAGCATTGCATCACTAAATGCCATCTGCTTATTAATTTACCAGCCTATGTTATTCATTGTTGATGGTGTGCCTTCAAACCATATGCTGAAGTGAAAACAGAAGCTTTGCATCACTAAATGCCATCGGTTCACTATTGTAGAACATATGTTATTCATTGTTGACTTTAAGGGCCTCATAGACAAAGGATGACAATGGCAGCCACCCTGTAAGGTCTATTCCACAGAGAGATATTTATATCACAGAATCTTTTATTTATGAGATGTGCAGATTTTAAGCATATCCGTATGAATTTCACTGTGGAGGCAAAGATGATAAAAAGTTTCATGCATATCCGTATGAATTTGAATGTGGAAAAGCTGATACAACAGTACTCACATGCAAACAATACCATAGTGGGTCACGTTTTTCGGGTGAGAAGTCGCTCATTGTTGTCTTCATTGCAGCAAGTGGCCTTTGTCATTGTTTTCTTGTTTCTGCAAAGCGTGATGAGGACATCCATGGTCGAAAGCGGAGTTATTCCTTCTTATCGCTGCAATTCTATTTTTTTTTTCACAGCCGGCGCCAGCTTGTTCCAACCATGCCCATTGAACGCTATTTTACATAATTTCATTGAGTTTGCGTTGTCGTTAAATTAATTTGCAGGTCGTCAACACTGCAAACAAGAGAACATGGGGGACCATTAGGGTTTTCAACAGCTAGCTGGTATGGTCTGTGTGAAAAGTAACATTTGTTTGTTAATCTTCTGTGTAAATGAGAGAGAGACAGACGCGTTTTGTTTTAGATGTCGGTGGTGGTCGCACTGGACAAAACACTGTTGATAGCAACCCAAAGGTTAAGGTCTGTACACTTGCATTTAGTTTTCATTCATTTTCAGACTCTGCTTGAGATTCAAACTCGCGTGAAGTTGTCATCTGAAAGCTCACCAGAAATTAAATGAATAAAGCCAATATGGAAATCTACGTTATCCTGTAATAGCTATTGAAAAAGACTGATGTCATTGTGATGGAAAAAAATGCAACAATCTAGATGAAGTTCATTGACTCCACAAATTCAATCTTAGTTTTAGCAAGATCTTGGATTAAAATTGTGGGGTGGATCTTTTATATAAATTTTGAATATAAAATTTAGTATAAATAGAGAATACAGATGATATAAATTATAGGTGTAATTGTAGGATATAGATTATTGGTATAAATCTGTAAATTTAATAAAATAAGTATGAAACTTTAAATGAATGACATAAAGAGATATTCTATAACAGGGATATTGAGAAATGTTGATATTGTTAATTACTATGACATGAATGATCGAATTAATCATTAAATGGATCTGGACCCCATATGACTATAAATCAATCAAATCATCACTAACTACAAAAGATTTTCCAAATAATTTGAAAAGCACAAAATCTAAATTGTGTGTTATGTGTGAAGAGTTGACCCATAATATAGTTAGAAAATTAATATAATGGTTGGACTGAACCAAGCTATCAAGTTATCTTTCGCAGAAAGCCATAAATTAGAACAATGGATAAGGAGGTTGAGGTGGTAGATATAAAGGCTGAGGGGAATACCAAGGGCTAAATTAAATTATGAGTTATATGTGAAAGAGTTGGTTCATAATATAGTTGAATATTAATACAATGGTTGCATTATACTAAACTAAGTTATCAAACTATTTATCACACAAGCTATAAATTAGAACAAAGGAAGCAGTACTAGTAAATATCAAGGTTGGGGAATACTAAGGCAAGCCACGAATTAGAACAAAGGACAAGGAAGTTGAGGTGCTATGAGTAGATATGGAGGCTATGGGGAATACTAAGGGTGAGGTGGTACTAGTAGTTATTAAGGGTAAGGGAAATATTAAGGGTGTTAATGGTGGGATCAAAATTGTAGCAAGGGTGTTGGGTGCATTCAATTTTTTATGTTAGTTATATATCTATAATTATATACACTTTTGAAGCAAGTTTATTCATTTCCTTCATAAACCTATTGAATGCTTCGATAGTTTATCTATCAGTCAAGATTAATGAGACCTTAGATCTTATCCTAAATTCTCTAATAAGGGGAAAACTATAATTAATGAAAGCAAACTATGACTATCAACATAAAGATTGGAATTCAAAAGTTGTAAATCAAAACAAACATTGAGAATATTGAATGTTGTAAATCATCTCATGCTAAGAAAGCAAAGGGTTAAAAGGAAAGGAAAAATGAAATGGAAAATGAATACTAATGGAATGTCCCCATCTCCACATGTCATTTAATTTGTAGTTAATTGGGTGGTTGCAAGCTTATGATGGTTTCTCATAAGGAATTAGTGGCAATACAAACATAGAAAAAAAGCAATATGTTAAATTGGAGGGATAATTTGAGTAACTTAAGAAATGAATTTGAAGATGGCTTACAAAGAAGAAATGTAGGAAAATAACTTGGTTTTCCTAATATATAATTTTTATTTATAGAGATTGTGTTTAACTATGTAAATTTTATTTTTTCCTAATATTGATATGTTAATTTTCATGCAAAATATAATTCACATGTTTTAGTTAATGTGGCCTTAAAGTATCTAAATGAGGGAATATTACTACAAAATCTTGTGGATTTGTAGATTAGTTTTGTGCACAACTATTTTTTCAAATTTGGTAATCTTAATTTTGTATATTTTTGAATCACTAAAGTTAACATATCTTTTAAATTACAAGTCCTTCCATTAGTGCAACCCAAAAAGGGTCTTGCCATTATCAAACATTTTAATCTATATGTTAATATCCTCTAGTGTACCATATAATTTTTTTTCCAAATGTTTAAGGTCCTACAAAGTTATAGAGAAAACATATTAGAGATGTATTTTAAGATTTTGATATATGTCAAGAGAAAAATGTATTTTAAGAGTTGACTCATAATATAGTTAAATATTAATATAATGAATACATTAAACTAAGTTATCAAACTATTTATCACACAAGCCATAAATTAGAACAAAGGACAAGGAGGTTGAGGCATTACTCGTAAATATCAAGGCTAAGGGGAATACTCACGCAAGCCACAAATTAGGAAAAAGGACAAGCATGTTGAGGTGGTACTAGTAGATATCAAGGCTAAGGGGAATACTAAGCGTGTTAATGGTAGGGCTCAAAATTGTAGCAAGGATGTTGGGCTCATTCAACTTTTTATTTTAATTATAAATCCATTTTGAGGTAGGCTTATTCACTTCCTTCATAAACCTATTGAATGCTTTGATATTCTATCTATTATTTATGACTAATGATACCTTATATCTTACCCTAAATTCTTTAATAAGGGGAAAACCATAATTAATGAAAGCAAACTATGACTATCCACTTAAAGATTGGAATTCAAAAGTTGTAAGTCAAAACAAGCATTGAGAATACTCAATGTTGTAAATCATCTCATGCTAAGAAAACAAAAGGTTAGAAAGGAAAGGAAAAATGAAATGGAAAATGAATACTAATGGAGTGTCCCTGTCTCCACATGTGAGTTAATTTGTATTTAATTGGGTGGTTGCAAGCTTATGATCGTCTCTCATGACAAATTAGTGGCAATGCAAACATAGAAGAAGAGCAATATGTTAAATTGGAGGGATAGTTAGAGGTACCTAAGCAAATGAATTTGAAGATGACTTAAAAAGATGAAATGTAGGAAAATAAGTTGGTTTTCTCAATATATAATTTGTATTTATAGAGATTGTGTTTATGTAAATTTTAAGTTTTCCTATAATTGGTATGCTATTTTTCATGCAAAATATAATGCTCATGTTTTAGTTAATGTCCCTTTGAAGTATCTAAATGACATAATATTGCTACAAAAACTTTTGGAGTTGTAGATTACTTTTGTTCACAACTATTTTTTCAAATTTAATAATCTTAATTTTGTATCTTTTTGAATCATGAAAGTCAATATATCTTTGAAAGTACACTTCTTCTATTAGTGCCACCTAAAAAGGGTCTTACCATTATCAAACATTTTAATCTATATCTTAATATCCTCTAGTGTACCATATAATTTGTTTTCCAAATGTTTAAGGTCCTACAAAGTTATAGTAGAAACATACTAGGGATGTATTTTAAGGTTTTTATATATGTCAAGAGAAAAATGTATTAAAAGTACAAAAAACTTTTTTTTTTTTTAATTATATATTTAGAATGTATACATTCTACTCTATATGGTTATATAGTTTCATTCACAGAGGGTTTGTATTGATTATAGAATAATAATGACAAAGATAGAGATGTACGTGTTTTTTAAAAATTGGTTTTTTCATGTTGTGTTCTTAGTGTCAACAATGCATGCAAGTTTCAAAAATGTGTGTGCAATTTTAGTGCATGTATTCATTAGTGACTTTAGCACATATGAAATTATTGAGGTGGGTTTGGAGGCTTGGGGGAGGGGGGGTGGTCGAGGTGATAGGGTGATGGATAGAGATGTATGTGTTTTTTAAAAGTTGGTTTTTTCATGTTGTGTTCTTAGTGTCAAAAATGCATGCAAGTTTCAAAAATGTGTGTGCATTTTTAGTGCACGTATTCATTAGTGACTTTAACACATGAAATAATTGACGTGGGTTTGGAGGCTGGGGGGAGGGGGGTGATCAAGGTGATAGGGTGATGGATGGAGGGGAAAGGGATATAAAGAGAGAAAGTTGGAGAGAGATAGAGAGAGCGTGCGATGGGGAATAATGAGCTAGTGGGAAATGGTTGAGGTAGGTTTGAGCATGAAAGAGAGATCCATAAAGGGGCCGAGAGAGAGAGAGAGAGAGAGAGGAGGGGGTGGGGAAGAATGAGTTGGGGAATGCGGGGAGAGAGTAATTGAGAATTAAAAAGTGAGAGGGACAAGGAAAGAGGGTGCCAAAGGGAGAGGGAGGGAGATATTTTTGGTTGACACAAGGAAGAAGGGAGATACACAATTGGATGGGGATATTGTGAATGTGTCTATGTGTGTGAGAGAGAGTGAAATATAAGCGGGGGATAAAGAGAGAGGGAGAAAGTGGAAGGGGAAGAGAGAGGAAGAGTGAGAGATAGTGAGATGACATGGAGGGGAAGAGATTGAGAGAGGGGAAGGGAGTGAGGGAGAGAGAATGATAAAGGGAGAGATAAAGAAGGATAAAGGGAGTGAGATATAGATAGAGCTTGAGGGTTGAGAGAGAGAAGAGGGGGGTCATTTAAAGAATTGACTTGATTTAGGGAGGGAGGAATGGTGAAATAGAGGAAGGGGGGAGAGACAGAGAGAGAGGTAGGGAGAGAGAGTGTGTGTGAGGAAGAGGAAGGAGGAATATGAAGGGAGAGAGATAAATATGTGTGAGGAGAGAGAGAGAGAGAGAGAGAGAGAGAGAGAGGGAGGGAGATTGGAGGAAGATAGAGATAAATCTAGAGGGGAGGGAGAGGGAGGGGGAGGGGGATATAGAGAAGGATAAAGGGAGGGAGATAGAGATAGAGATGGAGGGTAGAGAGAGATGGGGGGCTCGTTGTGAAGCATGAAATGAGTGAGGGTGGCAGGAATAGAAAAATAGAGGAACAAAGAGGGGTACAGGGTGGGGAGGGAGGAGAGAGAGAGAGAAGATGGATAGTGGTAGAGAGGGAGGAAGAGATAAGGAAATAGAGTGAGGTAAATATGGATGGAAAGATATGTAAATACACACACACACACACACAAAGAGAGACATGTGGTGATACAAAGTGACAAACAAGAATATAGGGAGAGAAATTTATAGAACTAGGGAGGAGAAATAGGAAGGAAAATAATGTGGTGGAGAAAGAGGTTGGTAGAGAGAGGGAAGAAGAGAGAAAAAAAGAGAGAACATTAGAGTCATAGAGACAGATTATGTGTTGGGAGAGAGGGAGAGAGATAATGAGGGAGTGAGGGAGATAGAGAAAAGGAGCGAGGGACGAATATAGAGAGAAATATGGTTGAGTAGATAGAGAGACACAAATAAATATGTAAAATGGAAATAGAGAGATGGAGAGTGAGGGGAGAGAGAAAGAGAGCAAGGGAAGGAGAGAGAGAGAGGAAGGATGGGGGATATTGAGAGAGGTGCGTGGAGATAGACAAAGAGAGAGATTTGGGTTGTCACACAAAGAGGCAAATGAGAAAACAATGAGGGATAAATAGAATAAGCTGGACAAGGGAGAGAGAGGGAGGAAAAGAGAGTTAGAGAGGGCGAGGGAGAGGTACATAGAGAGATAGAATGATGGGGGCAGGGTTGAGTGATATAGTAAGGAAGTGAGGGGGAGAGAGAGAAGGAGAGAGGGAGGGAGATAAATACATAGAGGGAATAAGAGATAGAGAGACATGAATAATTATGTAAATGGAAATATAGATATTGAGGTGGTGAGAGAGAGGGAAGGAAATAGGGAGGGATAAGAAGGAGAAAGAGGGGAGAGAGATTGAGAGAGGAGAGATAAAGAGGGAGAGGGCAGAAGAGATAGATAGAGGGATGGTGAGACAAAGAGATAGATAAGAAGATAGGGAGGGATAAAGATATAAAGCTAGAGGAGAGAGAGAGAGATGGTGGGAGAAGGATAGAGATAGTGAGGTAGAGGGACAAGAAGGGAGGAATATAGAGATATATATGGAGGGGGAGAGAGATAGATGAATAAAATAAATATAGAGAGAGAAGAAGTGCAAGAGAGAAAGAGGGTGGGAGAGAGAGGGAAGATGAGAGAGACAAAGGGAGGATGAGAGGAATAAACAGAAATGGGGAAGAGAGGGAGATACATGGTGAGAGGGAGGGAGAGAGAGAGAGAAGGAGAAAGTGATGGAGATATAGAAAATAGTGAAGAAGAGATAGAGAGGGAGGAGGGATGAGAGAAAGGAGGAGGGGAGGGAGATTGAGAGAGGAGAGAGAGATAGAGAGGGAGAGAGAGTGTAATATGAGAAAGATAAAGAGGGAAGGAGAGATATAGAGACACGTACAAATATGTAAATTGAAATAAAAATATAGAGAGTTTGGGGGAGAGAGAGCGAGAGAGAGAGATGGGGGATAGAGGATAGAGAGAGGAAGAAGGGAGGTATTACACAAAAATATCGTCACCTTGATTATTTGCAGTCAGTATGGGTCTATCATCACTTGGATTGTCCTCCTAAACAAGTCTCAGACCTCATCTCTTCAAAATAAGCTTTGGAAATGAGAGAAAGACATCAAAAAACAATGTAACTCTCATTCCACACTTTCTCTCACTTTTGCCTGCGCGCCCGCACCCTTTGTTCATATTACCTGCGTACTTATATGCTCTGTCTGTAAAGGGGAGGGTGCGAACCCCTGTGAAAGTCAAAAGGCGAAATTTTTATCTTAAAAAACTCACTTTGGGTTAATTCTAGATGATTCTAGAAGGAATTTTGACGTGGATTGTTCGCTCCAAGCGGTTCATGCATCCCAAAAGAGAAGGACCTAATCCCTTGTTAGGAGGAGCTATCCTTTTGAAGGAGGATTCTATCCCTTTGAAGGAGGACCTAGTAACTTCCCTCCATTGCACTATAAATTGAGGCATTGGGTTAGTTGCTAGGGAGGTTAGAAGCTAAACATTTTTGAGGGTAAATGAAATCAAGACTTCTTAGTTGAGCTTAAGAGGAGAGATCACATACCTTTTTGGCTTCATTGGGGAGTGAGTGAAGCTTGTCAAAGTAGAGCAGACTTCTTGTTGGACCCTGGGAGGAGGTTGTACAGCGTCAAGGCAAAGGTTGTAAAGTTCTTCTCCTTTTGAATTAATACAATCAAGCTCATTTTTCTCAACAAGTATCTCATGTTATTTCTTTCATGGACTCCTTGAATTTCATGTTAAATATGTTTTATAATACTGGTTATTCAGGTGCTATTTAATTGTTTGCCTTGTTTGTGCTTGCAGGTTTGCGACAAAGGAACTTACTTGGATCAAAGGAGCGAAGGCATCTCCAAACTTGCGTTGGACATGAGGTAGGCCTTAAAACACATTTGTTTTCCATTATTTATAAAAGCGCATTTAGAGAAAGATAATGTCTGGTTGGTTTGTTTGTCATTAGGTCTTCATTAGATTCTAGGAAGGTCTATCTTGTCCGCAAGATCGACTCATTCTGTGTGACAAAATGGCGACTCCGCTGGGGACTTGATTGTTTTCCTTGTTTTTCTTTGACCTAAGAAACTTGCCTTTTTGTTTCTGTTTTTGGCTTGTTGTGTGTGGAATTGGGTGGATTTAGTCAATCTAGGTTTGTTTTTTCTTTTCATTACTTTAGGAGAAGTCCGTTGTTTGTGCTTATATCACAGTGCGTACCAATATGCACTTTTACTTTGCACACAGAGCGTACATGCACCTGTGTAAACTCTGAACCTACGTACCCTGCTAAAATTTTGAAAATTTTGAATTTTACTCTTTAAATTAGTTTTATTTTGGTTTAGCAGTTGTTATCCTCTGCCCAGACCTGCATGTGACTTGTTAAAAGCTTTCCTTGGTTTAATTTCATTGGTGTTAGGGTTTTAGGTGAAATTCCTAGGAATTTTTCTTGTTGGGTTTGTTTTTCGATTTGGTTGTGTAGTGGCTCTGAGCTTAGAAGCTGTAGGGACTTCAAATCACCTTAGTGTCTACCAGCCTTCTTATGAGTCTCACAATTTATGAAATCTCCCCTTCTTGAGGAATCCTTTTTGAGTTTTCTCTTTACAAAACTTCGAAAAGCTTGTGATTGAAAAGTTTGGAATTTCATTTTCAAAAAGAAAACAAAATTGGTTGTTCTTGACTTATTTGTGATTCTGGACAAATTGGTCCTTGGTTTGCTTATAGCCAAGTAAAACATCCTCGAAAAGACATCTTGTGAGCTTTTACTTCAAATAGGTTTTCATTGTTTGTAGATCTTAAGTTTGCTTTATTCATAGTTTTCTCAAGATTTGCTTTAGTCATAGCTTTAAATGTTTTATAAAATATAAAAATCTCTTTTGAAAAAGATTTGTTCTCGTAGCATTTGAACATTTGAAGGAAAAGGGAAATTTTTGTGCAAAATAACTAGTTGTCTCGTTTTGAGTGCATTGGAACAAATACTCTTCTTTTGATTTGTTTGTTAAGAAAGATTTGTGTTTACAAGCATTTGCATTCTCCAACTCTTTC
>APFE030193102.1:24453-102335 GCA_000404065.3 Pinus taeda
TTCATTTGAATTAATACAATCAGATTCATTTTTCTCAACAATTGTCTTATGTGGTTTGTTTCATAATCTCCTTGATCATTATGATGAATATGCTTTATGATATTGGCTTTTCAGGTGCTATTTAATTGTTTGCTTGTTTGTGTTTGCAGAATTACACTTCAAGGAAGCTCAATTGGAACGAGGGAGCGAGGCTTCCACAAACTTGCATTGGACCCAAGGTAGGCCTAAAACACTTGTTTGCCTTTGTTTTTAATTGCATATTTAGAGAAAGATAGTTTTTGATTGGCTTGCTTATCACTAGATATCTTTAGATACTAGGAAGGTCGATCTTGTCTGCAACCTCGACTCATTCCTTGTGATAGAGAGCCACATGGAAGCAATTATATGGGAATGGATGTTCCTATCACAAGAAAAGTGAATTACACATAATGAAAAAGGAAACATAAATGAACATATAACAACAGAAGAAAGGAAAGTATGTTACCAAATAATATGAGTACTTTATATTCAAATGGTTATTTTTATTGCATTTGGTTTGATTTACAGGGACAGTCATCAACCTAGCGTTGTTAATTTATGATCGTGGTTGAGCCGAGCACTCAGCTCAAGCTCAATGGATTGAAAACTCAAGCCATTGTGGTCTAAAGCGCGGTGGGAGTGGTGTCCCTCTTATTTCTTGTTATGTTGTGGCTCTGCAAGCTTAGAGGAGGGGAGGAATATGCAACACAGGATGTTGAGAGGCTTCAAACTAGTACCCAATGTGTTGGACATAATGCAGAGCCTAGGCTATGGCATATACTATTATAAGAGGTCACTTTCCCTTTTGTAGGGCATGCTTTTTATAACACAACGAAGCTTGAAAATCATAGAAGGAACACCATTTCAATCCATTTCTTCTAAGAAAATTTGAGTTGGGAGGAATCTCTTTGTGATGTGTCTCAACGATTATTTATGGGTATCTTACCATTTCAGTAGTTTCAGTTGGTAATAGGGAGATTGAAATTTGTGCCTACAACATTTGAGTTAAACTGTGAGAAATATAGAGTATGCGGTCCCTTTACACTTAGTTTGGTGCTCTCTGTATGTAATTTGAACATTATACATTAGTTTGGTGCTCTCTGTATGTAATTTGAATGTTATACATTAGTTTGGTGCTCTCTATATGTAATTTGAACCTTACACATTTTACTGGAAATTCAATTTTGGCAAACTTTGCCTAGTGATCTAAATTTGTAACTTTTTCTTGGAGCTTGGAGCTTTTCAGTGAGAATCTATCACTTTTGAAGTATCCTTGTGCTTATTTGGTATCTCATCTTTGAAGTATCGTTGTTCTAAATGTAATGTTTATTTGGCATCTCACTCCAAATTCTAATTTTATGTTTCAAATTGATTATTATATTCTATATTGTAACAATCAACACACTACTCACTGCAAATTTTAATTTTATGTTTCCTATTTTTATATTTTATATTGTAACGATTATATTTTGAGAAATCACTTGTGGGAAAGTCAATTTTTTAAGCAAATTGTTTATGTTACAACACAAGGTATACCATTGCTTATTATAGCCTTTTTTATTTGGCCATCAAGTGGTGTTTTGGAGGACTTACTTGGTTCAGATGAGAAGGTTGGACGAGGCTGAGAAATTTTTTGGCGACAAAAAGGTGCAACCAACCAAAATTTCTATGGCACCATACTACAAAAAAACCAAAGACATATTATAATATCTGAAAGACTGTTAAAAAATTGTTGTAAAAAAAAAAATAAACTAATCACGAACCTCAGCAGCGCTTGCCTTCAGCTCGGCTCAACCACAATCACAAATTAACAATGCATAAAACTTCACAACAGGGTCTAGCCCGTAATATATATATATACATACACATATAGATAGTATATATATATATTTATATATATATATATGACGGGCCAGACCCTGTTGTGAAGTTTTATGCATTATTAATTTGGTCGAACAAATAATTCGCTCGAGAAAATAGTTCGACCAAAAAAATAGTTCGGTTGAATTATTTATTCGGAAGAATTATTTTTCTGCTGATTTTTTCAGCTTCGAAAAAAATTCGTTTAACATCCGATGTTAATCTATACAGACAAAAGTTTGATCAAATGTTAGTATAATAGTCTGACCAAAGAAAATTTTTATTTATTTGAAAATTTGAGATTGTGACTTTTTCGGGGGAATTTCTCACAAAAGTGTAACCCAACTTCATGTTTTCACCCACTACTCTTCTACAAAATCTACTAATATCAAAACACATTACAATTAGAATATCCCTCTACACCTCCCTCATCCCACACAAATTCCACACATTTGTTCTCTACATAACTTCTGCACATGCGAAACCACCTCCGTACAACTTCATCTACACAACTACTTCTACACTCAATAATGCCCTCGACCATTGACATTTAAAACTAATATTAATTAATGACCATACGTTCTAAAATATGACCCTAAATAGGAATTAAAAAGGATTTGTATATTTATGATTTTAACAAACTTTGCTCAAAGCTTTCTCATAACATCCACACACACACACAACCACCTCCACACAACTTCTTCTGCATAACTACTTCCACACTCAATAACACCCTCCAATTAGTCCTTGGCATTCCAAACTCCACACACACTACCTCTGAACAACCAACTTCGCATAACTACTTCTGTAGTTATGAAAGGCGTTCCTAAATAATAATTTAAAAAGTGACTTGTATATTTATTATTTTAATAAACCATGCATAAATCCTTTTGCACATTCGTTTTACCACACAACATTTTTTGTTCACAGGGATTAAAAACAAAGTTTATTTAGCACCCCTGTCTATGCCCTAGTTCTCCTGTACATACTCCTTAATAATTTCAATTACTGATTAGTTCAACTCTATACAAAAAAACCTGCAACCACATTGATTCTCACATCATTGACCAGAGCACTAACATAACAGTGCCCTACAACCACATGTCACATAGATTGAAAACACGATTTATTTAATATCGCATAATAAGGGTATCTCTTATAGTCCAACGATTACAATACTTGTTAAAAACAAAATACTAGCTCCCTCTGCACTCTCATTAGTGTCAGAGCACCCATGTCTATGCAAAAGACCCCAGTTCTCCTGCACATACTCCATCCTCCACATAGTAAAAGTTTTGCACAAAGAAATCGTAACAACTATAGCATCGTTCATCAGTATTACAAAGCTCACTATGCAAAAGACACCAGTTCTCCCGCACATACTTTGTCCTCCGCACAAGGAAACATAATAATATTATATAGAATTTGTTCAACCCCCCCCCCCCACCCCACCCCACCCCCAAGCAAAGAACTAACAACCGCATCAATTCTCACATCATTGAATAGAGCACTAATATAACAATGTCCTGCAACCACATCAATCCTCGCATCATTGAGCAGAGTGCTAACATAACAGTGACAATGTCAAAGCACTCACCAACTCAATGACCACTCATAAAATTACTTTTATTTTAATTTTAAAATGAATTGTTAGGCATAGTAAGAAAATGAAAATAAAATTCCCTCCACCAGGGGAAGTATGCCCCATCAGAGCTTCCTCAACCAATAGGAAATTAGAAATAACATTTACTAAAAATTCAAAAATTATTATTGAATTTATGGAAAAATAGAAATATTAAGCATTTTCCTGAAACTTTGGTTTAAATTGCAAAAACATAGCCAAATAATGCACAATTAACACAAGTTGACCGCGAAGCGAATGATATAGTCTCTGACGAGGCAATGACTAATATAGTTGATATTTTGATTGATTATAATACCAACCAATGTAGACATGTTATAATTTTGTTTAAAATATTTTTTTTTCTCGGCAAATACTAATTCTATTAACTATAAAATAAAGTAAAAATACAAGGGGGTGAGGGCTCAGGAATCATCCTCTGAGAGCACTCAAAACATCAGAAAATGTCCCTTATGGGGGAAAACCAGATACATAAGCAAGAGAGCAGATATAGCCACCAGTAATTGACCAAGAAAACATGAAGAAGAGGTGATGATCGTTTGTCTAGAGCACATGACCAGAGCATGAGACCATGACCTTGTTCAAAATTCCTGAAGATCTTTACATTGCTACACATCATGGAGAAAAATAAGACCGCCTATATAAAGAGGCGTCGAACCAGAGCAGCGTCCAAAACCGCCTGAGCTTGATCATATTAGTTATCCACCGAATCAAAAAGGGATGGGCCCAGATGGCCTCAAAATGCAGTAGCCTCAGCCTGAGGTTCCTCCACCACCGGACAGGCGTTATCCTCCCACGCATCCTCATGTCCAACACTTTCACCACCTGGGTGCCTCATCAGGGGACGCGTGTCTCTATCATTCTCTTCCCACATCCTCGAGACAGCGGTTTCCAAAGGCCGAGAGGCACTGGGAGCATCGGCCCTTTCGAGCCTCTCCCCCTGATCTTTCTCCAGACTTCACCCTGCAGTAACCTGTCTGTTACTTTGACTGCTGGCTTCTCTGAAAGCTTCCTGAGGAGGCTTAGACATCAAACGCACCCGAATTGGAGGCAGAGCTTCCTCTTCAGAGAAGGGAATGGTGATATTGGCTGTGATTACAGGTCTATTCAAATTGCTTTGAAAAGTGAAATGAGTGGTTTGAAACCCATGATACGGGGTAGGATTGCGCGCGGGATTCACAGAGCGGGCTGCTTGCTGTCTTCCACTCCTTCCTCTACTTCCCCCGAAATGACTCCTCATTTTGTGGCGCACCATGATGAGGAGAGTCAGGAGAGGCTGATGCAGGAGAGTAATTGAACAACCCAGGAAACCAGAGGCAGGACCAAGAGAGAGGTTACACGACATAGGAAACAACTTAGGACACGGACAGCAGGCTTGTAAATGCAAGGAGAGCGGCGCAGGAAGAATAGTAGGGAAAATTGAGAGCTGACCAAAGTTTCCAGAGACCGGTCTGCTATCTAAACGTTGAACTATCCCAATCCAGAGATAAACAAGGAACGAAATGCACATAGAAAACTCACCTATGTTTGCAGAGAACAGCTTGCCCCTCAAACCCACATCTGGCTTCAGCCAGAGACACGAAGGTGGGTCACTAGCAGTGGTAAGGAAATCCCAGAATGCCATGGTTAAAATAACCAGAGCCATACCTTGGACAGGACGAGCAGTAAATGCAGATAGCATGCCAAATCTTTGGCGCTGCAAATTATCCCTCAAGAACCGAGTGAGCCGCTGGAATGTCACGCTCATAAACCAAACGAGTTTCTGGAGAATTGCGCTGGTCTACAGCTGGCAGTACCAAGCGATACCATCTATCCCGTATTTCATTAAAACACATTGATTTCACCCGCATCTTAGTAATTTTGTTTAAAATATTGAAATTCAATGAAAATATAAATAATAAATGAAACAAAAACAAAAAAAAAATTAAAAATATTATAAGTAAACATATAATTATAAGAAAAAGATTTATGTATTATTATTTTATATGTGTGTGTGTTTAGTGTATAAATTCCTTGTAGATTCAAACTGCTTATGTAATATGCTAAAACAAAAGACTTGAATCTACTCTACTCATCAGCAGAAACAATTAATCGACCAAGAAATCACAACATAAACATGAGACAAGATTCAATTACATATTCTTAGATATTTATCTAAGGGGAAATATTACTGCTCAAAACCCTTTCCTATCTGTATATTGCATTAGATTAGAAAATAAAGAAGAAATATAATGCTTGTTCAACTTGAACAATCTCTGCACAAGTATAATATATCTCACTGCCTCACAAGTTGACTCTAGCCAATACTTAGCCAATTATGTTGCTTGCCATGCTCCTATTTCCTTGTGTTGTTTCTCAAGGAATTAACCCCTATTAATTAGGGATATCCTCATCGTGAATTTCACAATCCCTATAGGCCCTTATCTGAATGAATGCACCACTTGTACAACTCAGAAAATTATACAACTGATAGTACACTGCCCTTGAACTCTAATCTCAACTCAGTAACTCGAATTTCATGCATGCATGAGTTAATTATGGTCGATTTATCAATTAACTAGTCGAAAACATGAAGCTAAACCCCACTACTAGATCTCCTACTAGTTCCTCCAACAACTAGAACTAGTTTAATTGACATTAACTCTATTTAACTGAATTAAACTATTGCAACTCAAATTTTAACTCAATCTAGGCTCCTAAAATTTAGGAAAGACTCTACATGACTCAAGTTAGGTCCTCAACTCAAATCAATTGAGCCAATAAAGTGAAATTAATTTAGTTAACTCATTCTTGTTGTCTTGTGATGTGGAATTAC
This sequence comes from Pinus taeda, assembly GCA_000404065.3. NCBI lineage: Eukaryota > Viridiplantae > Streptophyta > Pinopsida > Pinales > Pinaceae > Pinus > Pinus taeda. Next base: position 30,789 of record APFE030193102.1, read on the forward strand.
AATTTTCTCCTAATTTAATTCAAGGGAAAGTTAAATTAGTATTTTCTTGTTGCCCTTTTTAACACTCCCTCTCAACAAGAAAGGGATTATTAGATACCCCAATCATGTCTCTATAGAACTCAATTTTCCTCTTGACAATGCCTTTGTCAAAATATCTACATCTTATTGCTTTGTAGGAATGTACTCCAACAACATGATTCACCTCTACACACAATCTTGTAGATGGTGATACCGGATGTTGATATGTTGTTAGGTCCCTATACTACTAGTGTAACCCCTTATTTTTATTAGTGAAACCCCCTTATTGTATTATTTTTCCCATATAGTCCCCATGTTGTTATTATTATGCTCCATAGAAGCCCAGTATTGTTAATGTTGTGCCCCTACAATGTTATTGTTATGTAGGCTCTGATTGTATTGGGACTTCTTAAACTCCTATATATAGAAAGGAGGTATTTTCATTTGTATCATCCACGAATTGTTCATTTGTGTAATGTAAAGGAGGTTTCTCCTTCAAATAGGTTGATTTTAAGTCGTTGATCAATCCTTTATATCTTCTTGTGAGCTAGTTTCATAACATTTGGTATCAGAGCTTTGGATTCTAGGGTTTTGTTGCTCCAAACAGGACATCGTGGTATTTTCGTTATAAATTTTTATCTACGAAGTTTCAGAAGCTAAAAAAAAAACTATTTGAGCTAAATCATTATGAAGCTCGGATTCGAATTTTAGATATTGTCTCGCTATATTTTTGGAGATATCATCTGAGGAAGTTAGGGATTTTGTAAGCTCCATAATTCCATCACAAACAGGTCATCGTGGAATTTTCGCTATAAGTTTTTTCTACAAAGGTTCAAACTCTACAGCCAAATCCCATTTGAGCTGAAATCTTATTGACACTCAAGCCCAAATTTCAGATCTTTTTTCTCTATATTTTCAGAGATATGGTCCAAGACATTTAGGGTTTTTGCATGCTCCTGAATTACATCCCAAATAGGTGAACTGGGGAAAAGTGTCATAACTTTCTTTATGAGCATTGGATTGAAATTTCGTATAAATTACAAAAATATGACGGCCTATAGTTTTATGTATATTGGTTTCAGGTCCTAAGGTCGAAACAATGACATGTGGAACTTCGTACAAGTTCGCTCCATTGAACTTGTCTATAATCAGGTCATCATGGGAGATTTAGCATAACTCTTCCTTGGAGAATCCAATCTTGATTAAAATTATGGGGTTGGAAAGAGGACTCAGAGGGTTATTTCAAGACATAATTTCAGACCTTGGAGATTCGAAATTAAAGAGATACAATAGATTCAATATCAAGCTCCTACAAAGTGAAAAAAATGTGCAGTTTTTTTAACGTTTTGCATAAGTTTGGTTGAAAAATTAGTTTGAAGGAATTCAAAGGGCATGGAAGCTATGATGGATGATATAGAAGAAAAAATTAAAGGAAACATGGAAGATTTGAAGACAAATTTGACAAAGTTTCTACAAGAAATGCTCACTAATGGCAAAAGGGTATTAAAGGAAACTCATGATAAGAACAAAAGAAATTTTAATCATGATTTCATAGACTCTAACGTTGGATTGAAGACCCACCATGTTTCAAACATCAATATGAGGAATTTTGATGGTAAGGATCCCGTAACATGGATGCTAGAGATGGAGCAATATTTCGATCTCCATAATGTGCAAAACCCACAAAAGGTACACATTGCAACTTTATGTTTGGAACCAAACCAGTTTGTATAGTATCAATGGCTTTTCTCTCATAAACAATTTGTCACTTGGATAATTTTTATGGAAGAAATGATAGCACATTATGAGGATACAAAAAGCAACACCTTTTTTAGCCAATTGATAAATCTTAAACAAAAGGGTTCAATATTGATGGAGCACATTGAGGACTTCCAAAAATTGAATATAAGGGTGAATGATATTCCAGAGGAGCATAGTATTAATGTGTTCATAGGGACTTTAAAGGATAACATCCAACATGAGGTTCACCTTTGGGAACCTGATTCATTGGAGAAGGCATTCAAGTTGGCAAGAAAAATGGAAAGCAAAATTATGGCAACAAGGAAGCCTACTACTCACGACTATAAAGATGGAAGTGTTGTTGCTCCTATCCTTTCACCACCTACAAGGTTGACACCACAACAATTGGAAGAAAAAATATTAAAAGGGCTTTGTTACAATTGTGATAGAAAATACACTAAAGGTCATAAGTGTGCTGAGAAGATATTAATTTACATAGACGGGGAAGAGGAGCAAGAAAAGGAACAAGAAATGTCAAAAGAAGAGGATATACACCAGGAACCAATCCCAGAGAAAGGAGAAATGAATCTGACCATATCTTGTAATGCATTGACATGAATTACCACTCCTCAAACTCTTAAGATAGAAGGGCATATCAAGAAGAAAAGTGTAATTGTGTTGATTGATTCATGTAGTACCCATAATTTTATTCATTGTAAGATAGCCAAGGAATTGAATTGCTTCCTATATCCAACACCAAAGTGTCAAGTAATGGTTGCAAATGGAGGAACCATAAATTTCTCTGGAAAGTTCCATAATATCAAGCTATCCATGGGATAATATGTCTTGAATAGTCCAATGCTTTCCAGTCCAATGGGTGGTGCAGATGTTGTACTAGAAGTTGAATGGCTACAATCTTTGGGTACAATAGCTTTTAATTTTCAAGAACTCTTCTTGAATTTTTTTTGGGAAGGAAAGGAAGTTGAATTAAGGTATATTGCAGGGAAACCGAGAAAGATAATCAAGTCTAACAACATGACAAAGCTTCTAAAGAAAGAACAATGAGGCGTAATTGCACAATTATGTTCACTAGAGGTTCCCACATCAAAATCATTTGTTTCTCCATATCTCCAAAACATTTTGGACAATTATTCCAAGGTATTTGAGACTCCCAAAGGCCTCCCACCTATTCGTGCTCATGAACATGCTATTCATTTTATTCCAGGAAGTGTTCCCCCAAACATCAAGCCTTACAAATGTCCATATGCCTAAAAGAGTGAAATTGAACGTATCGTTGAAGAAATGCTAGTGGTTGGTATAATTCAACCTAGTCAAAGTTCTTTCTATACTCCAGTGGTATTGGTACACAAGAAGTATGGATCATGGAGCATGTGTCCAGATTATAGGGAGCTCAACAAGCTTACTATTAAAGATAAATTTCCAATTCCTATCATTGATGAATTACATGGAGAAATTTACTTCACCAAGTTGGATCTTCGTTTAGGATATCATCAAATCAGAATGAAGACTAAAGACATTCCAAAAACAACACTTATAACTCAACAAGGTCATTTTGAATTTTTGGTCATACCTTTTGGCCTTACCAATGCACCTTCTACATTTCAAGGTTTGATGAATTGCATTTTGAAACCATTCCTTAGAAAATTTGTGTTAGTATTTTTGGATGATATACTAATCTACAACAAGTCTTGGAATGATCATGTTCAACATGTTGACATGATGCTCAAACTATTGGAGGAGAAACAATTATATGCAAAAAGATCCAAATGTTTCTTTGGAGTATAAGAGGTGGAATATTTGGGTACTTAGTTAGCTCATAGCTCATCTTATCATTCTCAATCTAATGGGAAAAATGAGATAGTGAACAAATGTTTAGAAGGATATCTTTGTTTCTTTGTATCTTATAAATAAACACAATGGGTCAAGTAGTTTCCTTTGGCTGGATGGTGGTATAACACTTCCATCCATGCTACAGTAAAAATGACCCCATTTATGGCACTTTATGGATATCATCCATTGTCCATCACATCATCTTTAAAGAAAATTCTAAGGTTCAAGCAATGGAAGATCACATCGAGCATCAACAACAATTTCTGAAACTCTTAAAGGATAACCTCACTTTGGCGCAGAATAGAATGAAACAACAAGCATATCAACATCATAGTGAAAGAATTTTTGATGTAGGTGACTGGGTATTTCTATGACTACAACCATAAAAACAAATGTCCCTCAAGCAAGTTAAGAAGGATAATAAATTATCACCAAAGTATTATGGTTCGTACAAGTTGTTAAAAAATGTTGGTACTATGGCATACAAATTGCAGGTTCCTGCATCTTCCCGAGTGCACCCAGTTTTCCATGTTTCATGCTTAAAGAAAGTTATAGGTGAGAAGATCCCAGTTCAAATAATATTGCCAGAACTTGGCGAGGAAGGAAAATCATATTGGAATTGGATCCAGTCACAAAAGCAAGAAATTGACAGCTACGAAATCGATCAATTTTAGTGTATCTCTTCAAGTGGAAGAACTTACCCACTGAAGATTCCACATGGGAGGGTGAGAATTTTATACAAAATCATCCAGAACTACTTAAGCATTGAGGACAACACTTTTTGAAGGAGAGGGGCATTTTAGGTCCCTATGCTACTAGTGTAACCCCTTATTGTTATTAGTGCAACCCCCTTATTGTATTATTGTGTCCATACAGTCCCCATGTTGTTATTATTATGCCCCATAGGAGCCCACTATTGTTATTGTTGTGCCCCTACAATATTATTGTTATGTAGGCTCTAATTGTATTGGGACCCCTTAGACTCCTATATATAGAAAAGAGGTCTTGTCATTTGTATCATTCGATAATTTTTCATTTTTGTAATGTAAAGGAGGTTGCCATTGATCTATATTTTCTATCTTTTTGTGAGCTGGTTTCATAACATATACTTGGATTGATCATGAAAAAATGGATTTTCAGAGAGTTTGATGCAACTCTGATTGTCACAGTAAATCACAGTGGGATCCATCATCTGACCAAATAACCCAACAAGAATCTTCCTCATCTAGATAACTTCACAAGTTGCTTGACTAGTAACCATGTACTTTGCTTTTGTTGAACTGAGTGCAACTGATCTCTTCTTCCCATTGTATCGAGAAATTGTTGCTGACCTAATACTGAAGATGCCTCCTAATGTGCTCTTCCTATCTAATGGAATACCCATCCAATCTGCATCTATGAAGCCTTACAACTTCACTCCCTCTATCCTCTTGTACCAAAGACCTTACTAAGTAGTGCCTCTAAGGTATCTCAACAAATATTTGGCCTCTTTCCAATATAGTTTGGTTGGATTAACCATTTCTTGACTAAGTTGGTTAACTGGATAACACATGTCTAGTTGTGTTTTCACCAAATACATAATTGAACCCACAAGTTTCTTGTAAATAGTGGCCTCCACCTCCTCACCTGAAGTGGAATCCTCTTTCCTCCAACTGCCTGCTAAAGGAGTGTCCATGGGTTTGCTACTCTCCATGTGGAACTTCTTCAATATCTTGTTGGCATACTTTCCCTGAGAGACAAACAATTCCCCATCTCCTTGCCATACTTCCAAACCTAGGAAATAATGCATGAGTCCCATGTCCTTCATCACGAATTCTCTTACAAGATCCTCTTTGCAAGACTTGATCAACTTCTCATCACTGGTTAAAATTAGATCATTGACATATAATACTATAATCAATAATTTATCTTCAACAACAATATGGTAAAGGTTTTCATCTGCTTCACTTTTGATGAAGCCCAACCTGGTGAAATAGTTGTCACTCCTAATGTACCAAGCATAAGGTGCTTGTTTCAATCCATACAACTGTCACTTGAGTCTACACTCATGCAACTCTCTATCGAAGGTCTCAAATCCTTCTGGCTACCCAATGTACACCTCCTCCTCAATCACTCCATTGAGGAATTATGTCTTCACATCCATCTAATGTATCTTCCATCCCATCTGCATTGCAAGTGCTAGAATTGATCTAATAGAAGAGTACCTTGCTACTGGAGCAAAGGTCTCCTCATAATTAATTCCCTCCACCTAACATAACAACTTGGCCACAAATATGGCCTTGTATTTCTCTATGCTTCCATCTGCTGCTTGCTTCACCTTGTAGACCCACCTAGAACCTACCACTAAGTTGTTCTATGGTCTTAGGATAACTTCCCAAACACTAATTCTAACTATGGAATCATATTCCTCTACCATGGTATCAACCCATACTGGCTTCTACATTATTTCCGCGAATGAGGATGGTTTTGTCTCAACTATCTCACTCATCAGAGCCATGTACCTAATGTACCGATCTAGAGACCTCCTCTACCTACGTTGTGATGTGGATTATCCCACACTCTCTCTAGCATCATGCAATAATCTGTCAGCTTCATTGATGTGCTTCCTTCCATCTCTAGATGTATCTGCATGAGTGGGTGCTTCCACTCTATGCTCCTATGCTTGTGGCTACTCCACAACATCTTTAGGTTCTTCCTTTAGAGCCAAAATATCCTCATCTACATGTAATTTAAGCTCCCTCTTAAGGGAACATCTCATGGCCTTCTCTTTATCGAACTTCACATCTCTACGAAGAACTGTCATCCTATGATATTACAGGTACACCCGATAGTTGTGAGGTGTATCACTATACCCCACAAATATGCCCAACTCAATTGTTGACTCTAGCTTTTTACTTGCATCCTTGGTAACATGACACTAAATTGATGAACCAAAGATCTTGAAGTGTGACACATCTAGTTTCTTCCTTGAAAAATCTTCTTCTGGTGTACTCATGCCAAGAATCCAATGAGGACTTCTATTTTGCACATATACAAATGTGTTGCATGCTTCATCCCATAAGTGAAATGGTAGGCCTTGATCATGCAACATTGCTCGTGCAACTCCGTGCAATGGTAGGCCTTGATCATGCAACATTTCCCGTGCAACTCCCACAATATTTTTATTCTTCTTATCAACCACCCCATTCTGTTGTGGGTTATGGGATGTTATTAACTCTAGTCGAATGCCTTCTGATGCACATAAGTTCTTGAACTAATTCGAAACATATTCACCACTGTTATCACTCCTGAGAGCCTTTAGTTTCTTACAATGTCTTTCTCAATAAGTGCTTTAAATTCAAAAAAATTGAAGAATGTCTAGTCTTTCTTCTACATGAAGAAAATCCAGCACTTATGTGAGAAATCATCTATAAATATAACATAATACCTGTGCTTGGACACGGAGGTTTTCGAGAAGGGTCCACACACATTTGAGTGAACTCTTTCGAAGACTGTTTGCACTCTATTGTCCTTATCATGAAGGGTGGCTTTGATGTACTTCCCCACTGTACACCCTTTTCATGTATCTCATTGCTCTAGTGCACCCTTGGGAAGTCATGTAGATATATGTTGCATTATCTTCAAAGCTCCATGGTGAAAATGGCCAAGTCTCCTATGCCATAATTCACTGATGTCTCAGATCTACACCTTCTTTTCTTTCGTTCTCAAAGAAACATAATATTCTACATCCAATTTGTAGAGGTTCTTCACCTGAACCCCAATCCACTTCTCTTGTCCCGTGGCAATATGTCTAATGAAAGCCTTTCCTTTTCTAAATATCACAATGTAGCCACAATTTTCCAACATAACAACTAAAACTAAATTCTTCTTTAGACCCAGAACATACATGACATCTTTTAATATGAGAGGAGAACCAGACTAGCCCCAAGGGTTAGCACAATCGGTCAAGTCGGGGCCTCGCCAATGGGAGGTCACAGGGTCGAAACCCGTAATCTCTTGGGGTTAGGTCTGTTGTGACCGAGGGGTGGACCCCCTTCGGGTGGGGTCCACCCAGATTTCTCGAACCTGGAGTAGCGGACTCACTGACCAAGGCCCGCGAACCAGTAGGAAAAAAAGAAAAAAAGAAAAAAAAGAGAGGAGAACCAGACTCCCTCTGAAAAGTAACTGTACCGATACTGGTTGCATTATACCTTCCATAATATCCCATCTCGATGTGCATCTAGAGGTCCTTCTCCTCCAAGTCGTTATTTGTTGCTCATCATATGGAATGAGGCTTCACTATCCATATACCAGACACTACCAATCACTAGTGTCACCATGCATGCAATGAGTGTGAATTCCAATGTGAATTGTGAAGCAAGAGCTTCACTTTCCACTCCTCCTGAGAGCTTTTTTTCGGGCTGCTTGTGCGGACACTTCATGCCATAGTGTCCCAACTCATGACAGTTAAAACATTTAATCTTCGACAAGTCTTTCTTCTTTCCCGCTTGGCCAGAATCTCCTTTGGATTGGGATTTCTTCCATTTCCCTTTATTTTCCTTTCTAGTCAAGGCACAATTCTCCTTATCATCATGCTTGGATGAGGTTCCATCTCTGGTGTTCCGCCTTATCTCTTCTTACACCAAGTCAAACCATAATCACTCCCAATTTGGTAGCTTCTCTCTCCCATTTACTGAATTCTGGTAGTTGTGCAAGCTCTTGGGAAGGCATAGAAGTGCTAGGCTTACCAGATCATCTTCAATAACTATAATACCAACACTCCCAAGTTCATCCCGACATTGGGTGAACCTGCTCAGGTACTGTGGTATTGTGTCACCCTTCTCCATCTTAATCTTTTGAAGCTTGTCCTTCAGTGCCAACTTCCTGTGGTCACTGTTGTTCTAAAACAAGTCTATCAAGGCTTGCGACATTGCATATGGGGTATCCTTCCTATGTAGATTTGAGACAATATGATCTCGAACTCCTTAAAGTATGATCCTCCTCACCTTTGCCACACATTATTTCAACTCTGCCAAATCTTGAGCATCAATTGCTGGAGGCTTAGGAATATCATTATCTATGAATTTCTTTAGCCCGTTATCTTCCAAAACTGCCTCCATCCTGTCCTTCCAAGAAATATAATTCGATCTACCCTCAAGGGCATACTCGAGTCTCAATCCATAGCACAACATCCTACTGGCTTTGAAGAATGATCTTACAAATTCGATTTACCTGCAAAGACAAACTTGAATTCTTCTCTTCTATTGTGATTCCTGATCCGATACCATGTAGAATCTACTCTACTCATCAACAAAAACAAGTGATCGATCGAGAAATCACAACATAAACATGAGACAAGATTCAATCACATATGCTCAGAGATTACTCTAAGGGCAAAACTTACTGCTTAAAACCCCTTCCCATATGTATATTGCATTAGATCAGAAAATAGAGAAGAAATACAATGCTTTTTCAACCTGAACAATCTTTGCACAAGTATAATCTATCTCACTACCTCACAAGCTCACTTTGGCCAATACTTGGCCAATTTTGCTGCCTTCCATGCTCTTATTTGATTGCGTTGTTTCTCAAGGAATTAGCCCCCTATTAATTAGGGAAATCCCCACCCTAAATTGTGCAATCCCTATAAGCCTTATCTAATTGCATGTACCACATGTACAACTTGGAAAATTATACAACTGATAGTGCATTGCCTTTGAACTCTAATCTCAACAGGGTAACTTGAATTTCATGCATGGATGACTTAATTATGGCTAATTTATCAGTTAACTGGTTGAACACATGAAGGTGCACCCCAATGCTAGACCTCCTACTAGTTCCTCCAAGAGTTGGAACTAGTTTAACTGACATTAACCCAATTTCATTGAATTAAACTATTGCAGCTCAAATTAAACTCAACCTAGTCTCCTAAAATTTAGGAATCACTCTACATGACTCAAATTAGGCTCTCAACTCAAATTAACTAAGTGAAATTAACTTAGTTAACTCATTCTTGTTGTCTTGTGAGGTGGAATTACATTACACACACACACACTTACTAAATGTTGAAAATGGCAACAAGAAAACCTTGATTTAATTTTCCATTGAATTAAATTAGGAGAAAATTGTAATTCCACGTGAGATATACATTCGATCCTTTTGAGAGAATTTCTTTAATTATGAATAAATTTAATACAAGAAAAAATAAATTGTTCTTCAAATAAAGACATCAACATTAAAAATTTATAACTTAAAAAAAATCATTTTTCAATGATACATTATAGCATAAAGAAGTTATCTTTAAATAATGTATAGATTATAGTATAAATAAATTATTTTTAAATAAGATAGATACATTTAGAAATTTTCATTTAAACATAAGTCATTTTCCAATTATGCATGATGATTATAACATGTTTATTTAAAATGTGTATCTTATAATTATATTAATTAGGAATAATTTTTTGAATTAAAAATTTAGTAATAATTTATCTTAGGGAAAAATAGAATATGAATTCTATAATTTTTTTCGTGTGAAAAATGATAATAATGTGTTTTTGTAAAAAAGAATGAATGAAAAAATATAATTTTATTTTGTTTAATAGAAAATACATACAATTATTTAACAAGTCAAATCCTCATATCTCACTCCTTCCAAATTTACATATCTTATAAAATGCACCAACATTTGGTTGAAGAAGAAAATTCAACCAACAAGGAAATTATATTACAAGCATTGAATATAGAAAGTGGATGTCAAAGAATGATATGGAATGGACCATGAAATTAATTACATCCATTTAAATTCAACATATTTGTGTATTGTTTCAAGATTAAGAATAATTATTTATTTTAATATGCAAATTTGTTTACATATAAAATTGAAAATATCTGCTTATGAGCATTATTTTTAAAGTTACAAGTGTGAATTATAACAAATAAACTATGGAGTGCCTATTGCATTTGATTAAACAAAATGTGTAAGTTCAAAAGGTTTAAACTCAATATAAAAGCAAGTTGATTATGTTGACAAGTTCATGAAATAATTAGGGGCGTTTTAAATATGTGATTTTTTAATATTAATAATTTTGAGTTTTTTTTATAAAAAATAAAATTTTAGACAAGTTTAAATAGCAAATTATATATATTATATGAAAGTGGAGATAAGAAAAAATTTTAATCTAATATTTTTTCCTCCTTACCTTAAAGATATTTCAAAAATCAATTCATTTATATTATATTGTAAAATAGTAGTTAGTTTAGTTTTTTTTTTTTTAAATATCAATTCTTAACTAATTAAAAATAGTTTTAAATCATATTTGAAAATTAATAAACTACAACTTAAATAATATTCATAAACAAAAAATAGAAAATTTAATCTTCAATTAAATGTTATAAGTTATTAATATATTCTTGATATCTATGGAAAGAAATTTGGTCCCAAACTTCAATTAAATATCACAAATTATTGAATATATTCTTGATGTCTATCTAGAAAAATTTGATCCTAAACTTCCTCCAAATTACTTCAACATAATTTATGAAAAGTGAAAAAAATTTAATAACCTACACTTCACCATAATTTATGAAGAGAGAAAAAAATATGAGGGTGAGGGTGAGGGTGAGGGTGAGGGTGGTGATGTGGGGAGATATCGGGCATTTCTACCCCCACGCCCACCTCCACCCTCACCCTCCCCCCAAATGCCCAATATCTCCCTCCACCCCCACCCTCATATATATGAGGGTGGGGATGAGGGGAGATATTGGGCATTTGCCCAGTGGGGGTGGGAGGATATGAGGGTGGGGATGAGGGGAGATATTGGGCATTTGCCCAATATCTCCCCCCACCCCCACCTCCACCTCCACATTTGCCCAATATCTCCCCTCACCCCCACCTCCACCTCCACCTCCATATATATGAGGGTGGGGGTGCGGAAAGATATTGGGCATTTGCCCAATATCTCCCCGTGGGGGGTGGGGGGAGATATTGGGAATTTTTGGGCATTTGCCCAATATCTTCCCCCACCCTCACCCTCATATATATGGGGGAGATAAAATGCCCAATATCTCCCTACACCCCCACCCTCACATATATATGAGGGTGGGAGGGTGGCGGGAGATATTGGAGCAAATCATAATATATTGAGGGTGAGGGTGAAGGTGGGGTCGGGGGAACGATACTGGGCCCCAATTATCACCCCTCACCCCCACCGTCCAATATCTCCCCCCACCCCAACCTTATTTGCCAATATCTCCCTCCACCCCCACCCGCCACCCTCACCCTCACCCCTATCTATTGGGCATATGAAAGATGAGGGCGGGGTGGAGGGAGATATTGGCGCAAATATATGAGGGAGGGTGAGGGTGGGAGTGGGGTGGGTAGGTGGGCGGGACGATATGGGCAAATATATGAGGCGTGAGGGTGGGGGTGGGGTTCCATCCACCCCACCCCTTCATATATAATGAGGGTGGCGGTGGCGGCATTGAAGGTGGGCAAAATGCCCAATATCTCCTACACCCCTATTCCCCCCATTCCCCACCGCCCAATATATAATGAGGGTGAAGGTGAGGGTGAGTGGGGAACATGGCCCAATAATCTACCGCCCCCATCCACCACCTCAACCCTCATCCCCCAGCCCCAACCCTTCATACATATGACGAGGGGGAGGTGGGCCGCCCTAAGTCCCCCCATCATCATATATGAGGGTGGAAGGTGGAGCGGAGCCACCCCCACCCTCATATATATGAGGGTGGGGGTGGCGGAAGCCCACCTCCACCCTGATATATTTGCCCAATATCTCCCTCCACCCCCACCCTCACCCTCACCCTCACCCTCACCGGTGTGGGGAGCCCACCTCCACCCTCATATATTTGCCCAATATCTCCCGCTACCCTCACCCTCGCCCTCACCCAATATCTTCCTCCACCCTCACCCTCACCCTCGCCCTCATATATATAAGAGTGGGGGTATATATGAGGGTGAGGATGGGGTGTGGGGAGATATTGGGCATTTAAAACCTATTACAATAAAAACCAATACATTGAGTCTTAACTCCACTCATAAGAATATATACCATCGGGATTGTGGGTTAATATCTTTATATTCGTTAAATAACAAATTTTATTTACCATTGCTTTTTTAAATAACAAATTTTATTTTAGTAAATTTCAGGTTTTGTAGTTTTGAATTTTGATTGTATATGAAAGCCATTTTTCAATGGGTGGGTTGAATTATTTAACCCATTATCATGGAGCTGAACGTAATTTTTATGATCTCCAAGGTTTGTGAAATTAACTGGGTCACCTTATGCTCGCAGTTGCTCACGTATTTTCACGGCTGTCGCTGTATAAGCATGGAATCACATTCAGATGGACCTCAAGCTATTTCTTGTGGGGTACCAGAGCTCTTGGTATATCTAGAGTATTTCAGGAGCAAAAATTTGACATGGCATTGGAGAAATCCATGGAAAAGGAATTACCTCTCACAAATTCTAACACCTATTCAAGTATTTTGCAGGATTGCATCAACTCAAATTCCTTGAAGTATGGCATGAAGGTCCATTCCCACATAATCAAGAATTGGTTAAATCCAGCAGAAATATTTATGAGCAATCGTCTTATAGAGATGTATGCGAAGTGTGGAAGCTTGAGAGATGCACGCCATATGTTTGACAAAATGCCTACACGAAATTCCTTTTCTTGGAATATAATGATTGCAGGCTATGCAAAATGTGGTAGCATGGAAGATGCACAATGCCTGTTTGAAAAAATGCCTGATCGCAATGCCGTGTCATGGAATTCAATGATTGCAGGATATACCCAACAGGGAGATGGCGAGGAGGCTTTGAAGCTTTTTGCCGCAATGCAGTGTGAGGGCATTGAAGCGAATCAGTTCGCATATGCCAGTGTGCTGCGTGCATGTGCTTGTTTGACGGCTCTGGAACAGGGAAAACAAGTCCATGCAGATGTTATGAGACGGGGATTATATTCAGATGTTTATTTGGGAAGTGCCCTTGTAGACATGTATGCGAAATGTGGGAATGTGGACTGTGCACGCCGAGTGTTTAATGAAATGCCTGAACGAAATGTTGTATCTTGGAATGGTATGCTATCTGGTTATGACCAGAATGCGCACGGCAACGAAGCCTTGGAATTATTTTGTCAAATGCAAAAGGCGGATGATGATGTTATACCTGACCAATTTACTTTTGCTACTGTTGTCAGTGCATGTGCAACCCTGCTGGCTTTGAAACAAGGTAAGCAGTTACACGCCCATGTAATTAGGACTGTTGTCAATCCAGATATCTTTCTGGGAAATGCCCTGGTAGATATGTATTCTAAATGTGGGAAAGTAGCAGATGCACACCAAGTGTTTGATAAAATGTCTGAATGTGATGCGGTCTCATGGACTGCACTGATCGCAGGATATGCTAAGTCTGCCAGTTTCAGGGTAGCACACAGTGTGTTTGAGCAGATGCCAGAACGGAATGTGGTGTCGTGGAATGCCATTATTTCTGGATGTGCCCAGAATGGGCACAGCGAGGAGGCAATAAGACTTTTCAGGCAAATGAAGCAGGAAGGTGTTTATCCAACCCACTATACTTTTGGTAATGTCCTCAGTGCTTGTGCTAACCTAGCGACTTTACAACATGGCAAACAGGTCCATGTCCATGTTGTTAAAGCAGGGTTTGAGTTTAAAACTGGATTGGATTCAGATGTTTTTGTGGGGAATTCCCTTGTTGACATGTATGCCAAATGTGGGAATATAGATGATGCACGTCTTGCATTCGACAAGATAGTTGAACGAGACGGAGTTTCTTGGAATGCTATGCTTGTAGGCTATGCCCAGAATGGGTATGGCAACGAAGCTTTAAAACTCTTTGAACAAATGCTTCAGGAAGGCATGAATCCAGATCACATTACAATGATTGGTGTCCTTTCTGCATGCAATCATGCAGGTCTGGTGAATGAAGGCCGTCATTATTTTAATTCGATGAGTCAGGATCATTTCATCACACCATTACCCGACCACTATGCCTGTATGATAGACATTCTTGGGCGTGCAGGGTACCTGGATGAAGCAAAGAACTTCATCAACAGCATGCCATTCAAACCCGATGCCATCATGTGGGGAGCAATGCTTGGTGCATGCAGAATTCATGGCAATGTGGAGCTCGGAAAGTGGGCCGCAGAGCACATTTTTGAGTTGGATCCACATAATTCTGGGCCATATGTACTGCTTTCAAACATCTATGCAGATGCTGGCAGGTGGGGTGATGTAGATAGGGTGAGAAAACTGATGAAAGACAGGGGAGTACAAAAGAAACCAGGATGCAGCTGGATTGAGGTCAACAGCAAAGTGCATATATTCATGGCAGAAGACACATCACACCCACAGTCAGAGGAAATCTATGCATTTTTAGTAAGACTGAGTAGCCAGACGAAAGAGGTAGGGTATGTGCCTAACACAAAGTTTGTTTTACATGATGTGAATGAGAAGCGGAAAGAACAAATTCTTTCTTTCCATAGTGAGAAACTTGCAATTGCATTTGGGCTTATTAGCACACCTCCTGGGATACTTATTCGAATTGTCAAGAACCTTCGTATATGTGGAGATTGCCATACAGCCATAAAGTTTATTTCCAAGGTTGTTGGACGTGAAATTGTTGTTAGAGATGCGAGTCGCTTTCATCATTTCAAGGATGGGTTGTGTTCATGCAGTGATTATTGGTGATGCTTGCAAAAAGGTCCATTACAACATTATATCATTGGCCTTGCATGGGGCAGGATTTTTCAATTTTTATGCAATTTAGTGCTTGGGATATTTATACTTTTTCTATGGTTTACTTGGTAAATTACAAGCAATCCTCTCAGCTTTCAAATATGTCAGCTTAGACATAAATTATCACTGGGAAATGACGCTGTGCCAACAAACTGAAACATCAACCACTGTTTCTCACATCCAATGGGCTATTATGTGGACACGCACATCACAGCAGATGCTAAATCTTGCTTCTTTTTCAAATGCTTGCTTCATGAATTCCTTATTGGATCTTGCCAGAGCATGTCTGGATTGTTGTTTTCTGGTCAACTTGGTTGGCTAATTACTCGAGGTTTAGTAGAACATAACAATGCAATAATCATCAGATATTGAATCATACAATTCTGGAAGATATAACAGAGTGGAATCTAACGTTGCTGATCCAAGACCATCCGTTAGAGAGTAATAAATCATAATGCACACGGCACTAATACAAAAGGCATACTGAGGTCTGAGTCGAGTTCTATATTTGCTCTGTTCTACAGCAGTAAAGAAAATTGTTTCCTCAGCAAAATAGGCATTTTGTCCCTACTTTTATTGGGACTTGGGAATGCTTCCATTTTCAGAGTCAATTTGACTCTTGGTAAAATTGTCACAAATATTTATAATGGCAGTGAGAATGGGCGGAAGTTTGAAAATAGTGTTGAACTGGTTGAGGAATGTGACCCTGAAGCCCTTGATGATGAAGATTTTGAACAGGGGTCTGAGTAGGTCATATAAACATTGTGACAATCATACAAGGAAGTCACTGCTGTCAATGAAGACAGAAGAATTGTGGATGTTAAGACTCAGCTTCGAATGTTAAAGGTGGGAGGAATGCTTTATCAGAACAAACAAATTGCATTTTGAAAGGATTTGCCAACTGAAAAGGAATGGTTTTGTCTTTGAAATTTTAGGGATAAGTCATTGAAAATATGCTCTTTTGGCGGACGAGAGTCAAAACGATTATCGAGAAAGGAACATGCAAGGAGATAATAAACAACAGACACCAGAATGCGTATAAAATCATAAACAGTTCGTTGAAATGCTGATATCTTTGGACATGTCTTTGCAGAGACACCTGGTGCGCAATTTGAATCCATGGTAAGTTCATTGATTCACTCCATGTGAGTACAAAACAATATGCATTGCTTATGTGCCTGTCAATTATAAGATCGGTTGTATGCATGGCATCCCTTTATAAAAAATTTGCCGGAAGCATAGTAGTGCTGAATATTTTTAAGAAAATAATGATATGAAGAAATTATAGATTTATCTTAATGTGGAATGTCATCTAATGCTACACAGACAAAGGTCAAATGCCGTCAACCTGACAACTCCCATTTCCTTACCAGGTTCGCTCATTGAAGGGGTTTCTTAAGAAAAGTATAAAGTGGCATTGAAATAACGCTAGTACAAAATCAAGTGAAGGTTGGCCTTTGAGAATACTCACAACTCTTGCATGTTTTGTGTCTGTTCCAAAATGCACTTAGATGTGTTGGAAACTTGACTAAACTAGGGGGAGAGTGAACCAGTTTAATACATTCATGGACATTAAATTTTGATTACTTTTTATTGATTAACTAAATTATTAAATGATCAACATGCACTTTATGAACAACAGATTTAATATATATAACTAACATTTAATAAGTAAACCACAATATAACATTTTTCATGACAAGATCAAATCAGCACACATAAACATCACATATGGACGCCAAATATAAGTGGAAACCCATAAAGAGAGAAAACCACGACTTTGTTATTATTGTGATACAAAAACAAGTTCCTATTTTTTCTATTACACAAGATTTTCTGTAGGCTCCATCTACAATAGGCTGTTACATCAATTCTTTTTCAAGCTTCAACTTGCAAGAAAGCTCCAACTTCCACAAATTTCCATAGGATACAACCCACAGAAGACTCCTATCTCAACAGGCTCCAACCTATTCTTTATCAAACTACAACTTCAAAGGAGACTACAATCTCCCCATACATAAAGAAAACATTGTGTTGGTTTACTTAGTCAATAACTTTGCGTATCTCCATCTCTAACTCTGCTTCTTCGCTTGTAATCTGCATCACATCTGCTATATATGTGAAAAGTAACTAATGAATAACAACTCAATCAACTCTCACATTCTCTAACTCTCTAACCATACAACCTTCCAATCTTGCACATTTTTATAAGCAAACTTTGATGGCTGTTGGTGTTCCAAACATGAACATGAAGTGAAAAGACTTGTCTCTTTGCATTCCACTCATTCATTTCACACATTTTGAGATTTTTGAATATTAAAATAAAATAAATGTTTCATCAAAGGAGACTACAATCTCCCCATACATAAAGAAAACAATGTGTTGGTTTACTTAGTCAATAACTTTGCGTATCTCCATCTCTAAGTTTGCTTCTTCGCTTGTAATCTGCATCACATCTGCTATATATGTGAAAAGTAACTAATGAACAACAACTCAATCAACTCTCACTTTCTCTAACTCTCTAACCATACAACCTTCCAGTCTTGCACATTTTTATAAGCAAACTTTGATGGCTGTTGGTATTCTAAACATGAACATGAAGTGAAAAGACTAGTCTCTTTGCATTCCACTCATTCATTTCACACATTTTGAGCTTTTTGAATATTAAAATAAAATAAATGTTTCATCAAATATTATTTTCAACCACATGTAATGATTAAATCAATGTGCATAGTAGTCATAGCCTTTGCAACATACATTAACAATACATCAACAACTCTAACATGACAACATCACAAGCATAACAACATTCTTCATGTCTTTTCTTTGCATCACAACAATCTATGCAACATAACAATCTTTGCAACATTTTGTCATCAACAACCAACAAGCATATGGCACCCTTTACTATCCTACTTTGTTGTTCCTTTGCCGTAAAAATGTGTAACATCATCAACATGCAATCAGCTCAACACACAATAACAACATATGAAAACAAACTCTAACAAGTTGTTCTCCTTCACCCCAAGGCATAAAAATACCCACATCAACACAAGCATGCCATCAACAATACATGTTCAACTGTGCATATATTAATTGTGCAATCATCCTTTGCTTTTTCTTTACCCTACTCACAAGCATACAAGCTATCAAGCATACCAAGTTATCAACATCATACATCAATCAACCTTACAACACAATGTATAAATCAACCTGCAAAACATTCACTCCCCAATGCCATATCTCTATTCTCTATAACATGCCAACTCAACAACATATCACACATACTAAGCAACACAAACATATCATGGCACTTAGATATAACAAGTATACCTTGCTGCACCTTTGTTGGTCCTTTGCCATTAATGACAACAATGCTATTGAATTTCCTTGAAATTCTTCTCGCTGCTTGAATGAACAATTTGAAACTACTCTTCTTTTCACCAAGACACAAAACCTCTCAACAATAGAAACAACGGAATTAAACATAGATATAAACACAAAATTACACAAGAGACAATAATTTTCTAGGGAACCCAACTAGGAAAAACCTCTTCTTTGTTGTAGTATTCTTTATTGATAGAGACAGAGAAATCTGATTTGTTACAAGGAAAACAATGACCCAGAGAACACACTTGTCCTCACTATAGTAGTTGGACACATCCTGCAAACTATCAATCTTTGCTCAATTGCATCCTTGTGCTGAGATATGCCTGATTTCCTTATGCACAGGGTGCCTATTTCCTAGCGTAGGAGACTCCCTATTACTTAGGAGTAGACTCTTATTTCGTAGTGCAAAACTACAAGATGGCAACTCTTTACGATACAACACAACAACTCCTCTAATGCACAATCACAACAAGGAACTCTGCCCACACACAAACTCGTGCAAGACAATAATGAATCAAGGATGTGCCTTCCTCCTCCCTTTATGTTATTCAATGATGCTATAATTGGAAAAATTATAACTAGACATTACAAATTTGGAACTGTAGTTGTGATTGACTTGTTTAATTGAGTTTGAATTGAACTCTCTCCAATCATGACTTGGAGTTTATAATTTGTCCTTGCCTCAATCTAAATTGAAGTTCTCAACCCATCTTATCCAAATTCAAACTCCGACTTGGAGACCGAGTTAATTGACTGTCCAACTCCATGCATGAATCTATTAACTCATTCATCTCCATGAACTCGTTCTTGACAAAAGGAAGACACCTCGTGGTCTTTCTTGACTAAGGCATAAGTCAAGAAGGACCTTCTGTCACTAGTATTTTCAACACTCCCTCTTAGCGAGGAAGATGCTTCTAAAAGAACCTTGTCCACCTGGATCTGTCTCTAACACTAGATGTTCTCTGCTGCTACAACTTCTCCCTCTAAACTAGAGGACTTCCCTACTTACTTTTGCGAAATCTAATTTGAAGATCTGTTCTTTCCACCCATGCTCTGTGAGTCCATCACTTCAATCATAAGTGCCATGTACTGTATGTACCTCTATGGTTTCTTACTCTGGTTGAAGGTGATACTGGAAGATCCAACTCTCTCCTGATCTCCCTTAAAAAATTATTCTGCCCACTTGGTTCGAACTCTCCCTATATTGGGAGTCCTTATCTGAGTGGCTACCTCCACCCACCTCGGGCTCTACTCCTCATCATCCTATTGGTCAGCCCAATTGGCAACTAGCTTAAACTCAAATTGAGATATTAGTTGAGGCTCCATCTTGAGAGCTCTATCCTACTCATTCAACCATTACTTCTCTATTCTGAGAACTTCCTACCTTGTTGTTTAAGACTGTGCCTATCTCTACCTACTACAACTTGTAGAGATTCTTCATCTTCATGCCTATCTGCTTCATACATCTAGAAGCTAAGTGTTGGAGGTAAGTCTTACCTCTGTTGAAGATGACATCATAACCATTGTTCTCAAGGGTAGCTATCGAAACAAGATTTTTCTTTAATCCTAGAACATAGAGGATATCTATGAGATGAAGAGGATTACTTGAATCTAACACTAACAGTGCCAACTCCTCTAGTTGCATACATGTCATCATATCTTAGCTCAATTTGAAACTACATGTCCTTCTCCTTCAAGTGGCTAAAATTCTTCATGTTCCCAATCATGTGGAAGGATGCTCCTGAATCAATATACTATTCATTGTTGTCTGGTAAGCTTGCCATGCAAGCAATCAATGAGAAATCTTTCTTGAACTGGGCAAAAAATGCATCTACCTCCAATGATGTAGCTACATGATCATTTTTGGACGACTCCTTCCAATTAGGACACTTAGTGGCACAATGTCTAAACTCATGGCAATGGAAACACTTGATCTTGCTTAGATCCTTCTTCCTCTTCTCGCCCTTCTGAGTGGACTAAGCCTCCCCTTGGCCCTTCTTTCCCTTGGCCTTGCTACCTTTGCTTGCCAAGGCAAAGTTCTCCTCATCCACTGTCCTAGCTAATCTACCATCTCTAGTCCCTCTCATGATTTCTGCTTGAACACAATCAGTCCATAGCCTTTCCTGACTAAGAAAATTTTCTCTGCCACTTATTGCACCTTGGAAACCATACCAAGACTTGTGAAGTCCTAGAAGAGGAAAACTCACAAGGTCATGCTTTGGTACAATCATGCCCACACCACCCAACTCATCTCATACCTGAGTAAACCTTGACAAACATGTGGCGATGGGGTCTCCAACTCTCATCAAAGATACTCAACTTCTCCTTAAGAGCAAGCTTCTTGGTATCACTGGTACTCTGATATAGACTTAAAATAGTTTTGAACATCTCAAAAGTTGTCTTCTTCTCATGGATATGAGAAACTATATGATCTTTTGCCCCTTCTAGAATATTCCTCCTTGCCTTGATATCATTCTTACTATGTTGGGTCAATAGTTGGAGATTTTTTGGTGGTGGTATAACATTCCTGACAAACTCTCCCACCCCATTATCCTCCAAAACTATCATGATTCTTCCTTTCCATGAGATGAAGTTAGAGGCTCCCTCTAAATAGTGGTCTGATCTCAAACCTTGGAATGCCATTTTGTTTACCCATAAATCTCTCCTTCACAAATTAATTAGTTATGCTTTAAAAAAAAATTGCCCTCTTAACTATCACAAGTCTGCTCCCTGTTGATAGTACTAGGGCACACACAAGCAACCTTCTAAGCAGTGATTCAACTCCACAAGCCACCCTGTTTCATACCTCTTCATTGTTATGAAGTGATACGCTGGTCCTGTTTAGATTATGAGGTCACAAAGTTCCTCCTTTTAATTCTCGATTTCTCTAAACTTCTCTGCATAGACCTAGAATTATTGCGGCCTCTACTAGTATATGATCAAAGGCTTGTACTAGCCTCTTTCTAGGCTCATCCTTCTCCCAAAAATACCTAGAACATAACCTTTATCCCTATACAAACACTTGAGATGATTCAAGCCTCTCTCTTGCAACCATACAAGCCTCTCGACCTTTTTTCTAGTAGACTACGACTTTGGTCCTCCACCTATAGCCATAGGCTTATGACCCTCCTGGAAGAGCAAAGATAAAACTCAACTCTCTTTTGAGACTCTTCTTCCACAAAATTTGTCTCCTTTCAACATTGGACAATACCTCCCTTGATTGGCCCTAAAAATCTGTACACAAGTCGCTTTGTCCCATCTCAGTGTGTTGGTCTTTATGCAGATCTGCGTTATGATACCATGCTGAATTTCCTTGAAATTTTTCTTGTTGGTTGAATGAATAATCTAAAATTACATTTCTTTTCACGAATATGCTAAACTTCTCAACAATAAAAGAAACAGAATTAAACATAGAGATAAAAACGCAATTATGCAAGACATAATAATTTTCTAGGGAACCCAACCAGGAAAACCCTCTTTTTCGTTGTAGTATTCTTTATTGATAGAGACTGAACAATCTGATTTGTTACAAGGCAAAAAATGATCCAAAAAACACACGTCCTTAATATACTAGTTGGACACACATTGCAAACTATCAACCTCTACTCGCTTCCTTGGGCTAAGATAAGCCTAACTTCTGTGTGCATAGGCTACCTTTTTCCTAGCATAGGGGGCTACCTATTACTTAGGAATTTTTGGAGAATGTAACTAGTTTCATTCTTCATAATTTGTACCATTATGTATTTTATGTAAAAAAAACAAAAACAAAAAAGAAAAAGAAAAAGCAAAATCATTATTATTTTTCTAGACAAGCATGTTCTTCATATTTTTAGGTTTTGGAGTCAAAGACTCAAAGTCCTATTTGTACCTATTATAAAAAAAAAAGGAAAAATATTTTTTAATATGTATTTTTGGGTCAAAACCCCTCTAGGTTCCAAGTCAGCCTACCTATCAAGTTGGCCTTGACCCAGTGGACATGTCTATTCGCACCCCTCTGGATTGTATAAATTGAGGGAAGATGTAGCTCATTTGGAAACACACACTTAGATGATTTTGGTTTGAAAGATCATAGAGAGAACATAGATGAAGAGGAGGGCTGAATTATGAGAGGAGTTTCTCTTGAGCCTAAATTTTGTGGAAGTTTTTCCTTGATACATTTCTTGTTGTTGGTCTCTCGCCGATGGATCTCCTAGGAAGGAGGGCTTGACTTGATATCTAGAGGGTGAATTTTTTGTGGTCATGGGTCTTGGATATCTCATTTGATCTAATTTTATAAGAAGAGAATTTTCTGGGTTTTCGTATCATATGTGGGTACTTCGACTCATAGGCCGACTATCCCCGTTCACTCTCCTTTCTTATCAATGGTCAATATTAGTAGCTCTGCTGATACAACTGGTGTACATGCTCCTTCAATTCTTGAAGGAGGTACTATTCCTATATCTACTATTACACCTTGTACGGTAGCCATTAGCTCTACCTCCATTGTGATTCTGGGTGGGGGTAGCCAATCTTCAGCTCCTTTTGTGGGAGCTTATCCTTTTGGAATGCCATCCAGTGGGATTCCCTTAGTTTCTTCAAATTTACCCTCTACTACTTCTACATCTATGAATTTGATGGCTACTAGTTTAGTACCTTTATAAGGTTTTCAATTTGGAAGTGGACATGCTCCTCCTTCTAATCCATCGTTGAATTTAGGATCAATGCCTTTCTCTGGTTATGCTCAAAACATTAATCCTTTTCAAGGGAACCAGGGCTTGGCACATCCTTCTATGACTAGTTTTGTGTTAGGGAATATTTCCCATTTATTTGGTCAGTAGAGGAGTATGCCCTTCCCTACTGCTAATACTTCACAAGTTTTTCCTCCTTTGGCTAGTGCTTGGAATCCTTACTAGGGGATTTCCCCTTCCTATAATTTTCCGCTAAGAGGAATTTTTCCTATGACTAGTAATCTTGTATTAGGGGGTGGATTCCCTCTGTATACCCCTAGACTACAAGGTTTTCCTTATGGTTCAGGTGTTTCTACAAGTAATCCTTAGAAGCCTGGTGACTCTCAAAATCCAGGATACCCTTTTTCGAATGTTGGAAATTCCATTTTTGGAGCTTGGAATTATCTTGTTCCTATGAACTTACCATTCCTAGAAACACTTAATTTTCCAGATCTTTTGAAATTGAAAAACGATCAGATCCATTATAATATGGCTTGGCCTCTAGTCCCTGCTAAACCTCCATCTAATATTCTAAAATTTGAAGGGAATTCTGGTGAGAATTCGGTAAATCATATAACCACTTTCCATTTATGGTGCTCCTCAAACTCCCCAATTGATGATTCAATTAGGTTGAAACTATTCCAATGCACATTAATAGAAATGCAGCTAAATGGTACATCGAGTTAAGGGGTGGGGGGGTGGGGGCATTTTCTACTTTTGGTGACTTAGCTACAATGTTTCTAAACCATTCTCAGTTACCTGTCCATTATGATGCCAAAACTAAACTCCTGAACAATTTTGAGTAGGACAAGGCTACATATATTTCTGACCACATTCAAGAGTGGTGCAGAAGGAAGATATTGATCAAGGCCTATATCCCTGATGAGTTTCTTCTGTAATGGTTTTTGAAATAATTGCAATTAGAGATGTCTAAGGATGTGTCACTTTCCAGGATGTTTAGTGAAGAACATGTTATCTTTAGATCCTAATAGTTAGAGCTCATCTATTCCTAGTTGAGATTTCTTTGCAATATTTTTCTTGATATTCTTAGATCAAAACTTTATCTCGCCAAGCCGAAACCGGGCCCCCATGCTGATGAAATTATAGGATCGATTGATAGTAATATGAATTGTTTGTTGAATCAATTACAACAATTATCATTACAATATGTTTCTGCAACACAAACTATGTTGTCTATGTCTTCTCCTTCTCAAACTTTAGTGGTTAATTTTGTCTAGTCCCCAAACCCCAAAGGAAATAAAAAACCCGATGGGAAGAAGAAGGAACATGGAAATAAAAAAAATAAGGGAGGGAAGGGAAATGCTAATAAACCCAGCGATGACATTGATGAGGGAAAAAAATAACTAAGAAGAAAGTTAAGTTCCCATGCAAGTTATGCAGTAGGGATCACCTCACCCATGTTTGCCCCAGGATTTAGGAAACTCAATTCTTGTTAGCTCAGCAAGGTTGTTCTAGTTCCTAGGTTGTGCTTAACAACACGTTTCTTGAAGGAAAAAAATTACTGTCTGGCACGAATGTTAGTAATGGAACCCATATAGCGGGAAACTAGGATGAGGAATCTACATCAAATCTATATATGGTTAAGTATCATGTTGATATTTCAACAAGATCTCATGATTATGGAGAGGCAAAGCCTTCTACGCCTAAAAATTCTCCCAATATTCCAGAACCTCTTCATATAGAGAGGCCCATAGTAGAGTCTATGATTTGGATGCCAAAAGGATCCTCAAAATGATCAACTTATAATCCCAATGTGAGGGTTTCTCAGAGCTATTCTATTTTCAAAGATTTAGCTCAGAGCCCCTATGCTATGTCGGTGTTAGAGGTATTCCAATCGTGTCCTACACAGAGGAGTGCTTTAATCATTGGGATCGGAGAAGTAGACCCAAAGAATTCTATGGTAATTGTGTTTTATATGCCAAATGTTAAAATGAGACTCCCTCATCATATGGATTTTTAGATTAAATCTATGTATTGTAAGAAGACCATCTTTAGAACCATAGTTGATGAAGGGGCTTCCACATGCATCATGTCTATGTCATGTTGGAAATATATTGGGTCGCTTGAAGTTCTTCCCTCTCTTACTGTCTTAACTGCATTCAATGGTCATTCTCATCAGCCTCATGGGATTCTACCTACCTTCCCTATTTGTATAGAGGACAAGGTCGTTAATGTGGAAGTAGAGATAGTTGATTCTAATCTCGATTATAATCTTTTTTTGGTTTGCAATTTGGTTTACACAATGGATGCCATTGTCTCATATTTGTTTCACATCCTATGCTTTCCTCATGAAGGGATAATTGTTATGATTGATCAGTTAGGCTACTCTCCCAATGACTTTAATGCATCTGTTGACTCCACTATCCCCTTGATAAAGAATATCAAGTAGCCAGTCAAGAATTTAAGAGTTAGAATGTATTTTTATTTGATGGGTACTTTTGGTATTCCATCTCACGTTTCTCATGTCAATGCGATTTCATCCTCCAGGATCATTCCTTGGAAATTTTCTTTTAGAACTCATTATTTTTCATATACTTGGCCCTTTCCCCTCTTACTGCCACATTAGAAGAAGGGAAATTCGGTGGAATGGCTTATTCAATATCTGTAATGGAAATTGCATATCTATCTATTATGAATTCTGTAAATTCTGATCCCATCCCTCTCCCATCAGAGGATGTAGCTGGGGATGTGGCTCTGGTCTGAAAAGTTGATTCTACTTCGGCTATGGATTTCCTTGATATTGTCTTACCATTTGAAGAGGAAATTTTAGAAGCAATGATTGGTGTAGAAAGACCATGGGATGATTTTCATCATCAGTCCTATTTTATCCCTGACTTCTGCAAAGTTGAGTCAAGTTTGTCTAGTCCTTCTTCAAGTGGAAATGCATAAAATTTTAAACCCTTAGGCTCCATCACATATTTTTGTTGAAGGCAACATGTCTAATATTTCAGAAACCATTCCAGTGAATATTTCCAAGAAGAGAAGCTATTGAGGGGGTTGGAGGACCGCTCATCTTCGGCTCTGAGAACAATGGAAGAGTATTGGGACAACTTGCAACGAGTATAGAGTCGGGACGCTGAGAAGAGAGTCCATGTTTAGTAGAATTCGAAGGTCTACAACTTGAATCCCTTCTTTTCCATTCTGCTTTGGCAGACAAGCCAAGGAGAAGGCCTTTGGCGTTTCTAAACTGAGTTGCGAAGTGGGAGTGGGGAATTTTTTGTCTTTATGTTTTCACTGCGTGGGGGCGAGGTGGCTGCCCTAGCCGCCTCTGCTCCCAGATTCGCCTCTGCTCTGGTTGGGACCGGATGGGTTCCTTTGCTGTGGAAGATGGTGTTTTTTTTGGTCACTCGCTGGCTTATCCACTACGGTTATTTGGAGCGTTGAGGGAACTGGGGTGTGGAGGTGACTGTCTCTACATTGTTTCGTGCTGCTTCATCATGGCTAGGTTTGCTGGGGTTTCTGTAGGCTGCTGAGGAAGTATGGGGCAATTTTGTTTCTACCTCTAGTTTCGTCTGATTCAGGAGGAGAGTTTGAGGGGGCAGGGGATGAGTCGCTACCCTCGCTGCTCTCTTCCTCATTTCGTGCCTCTCCTACTTGTCTGGGCGGCCAGATCTAGAGCTTACTATTCTCATTTTCCCTCCTTAGGAGTTTTTATTTGTTGTTTTTTGTAATGGGTTTGGGTATCCTCTATAGGTCTGTTTTGGGCACTATTTCTGCAGACTTGCTAGGATATACATACCCATTTGCTTGATACCCTGTTTGAGGGCTTTTCTAGAATACTTCATTTGGAGTATTCTTTTGTAAGTGGCTTTTCCCACACTTCTGCATATGCTTTTAGCATTTACATGTAATTTTCTGAAATTAATGAAAATTACGAATTTTCTCCACGGAAAAAGAATATTTCCAAGAATCCCAATGTTATTGAGAATATATTCATTGGTGCTGAGTGTTCCCCTAAAGAAATCAAAATATATACTGACCTATTTAAGGAGTTTCGAAATGTATTCTCTTGGTCTTGTGAAGAAATGTCTAGAATTGATCCTTCAATAATTCAACATGAGATCAATACTTACAAAAATGCAAAGCATGTATGGAAAAATCTTTGACTAGATAATCCTAGGAAAGATGTGGCTATTAAGGTTGAGATAGAGAAGAAAATTAGGGCAAGTTTCATCTACCCTGTTCCTTTGACTGAGTGTCTTTCAAATCCAGTCCTTATTGATAAAAAGCAAGGAACAATTTGCGTATGCATCGATTTTAGGGATTTGAATAAAGCTTGTCCTAAATACAATTTCCCCACTTTTTTTATCAATCATATTATTGATGAGTGTGATGGAAATAAAATATTTTCCTTCATGGATGTATTTTCGGGATACAATCACATAACAATTCCTCCTAAAGATCAACATATGACAACATGTATTTTCCCCTAAGGTGTGTTTGCATACAAGAAAATGACTTTTGGGCTTAAAAATGCTGGGCTACCTTTCAATGGGCTATGTATTATTATTTCCATGAAATAAAGCATATAATTGAAGCATATTTGGATGATTTAGCTGCTCACTCTCGCAAAATAATGGAAGATCCAAAACACCTTTGTTTAGCTTTTGAGAGATGTCGTTACTATAAAATCTGGTTGAACCCTGACAAGTTTGTTTCCTTGGTTATATCTGGTCAATTATTGGGATTCATCGTGTCTAATGAATGGATTAATGTTGACCCCTTCAAGTTTGAGGCAATACTATAGTTTCCTTCCTCGTTGAGTATCCATCAACTTCAAAGTCTCGAAGGAAAGGCCAATTTTTTAAGGAGATTTGTCATAAACTATGCTGAGATCACAAAAATATTTATGTGTTTACTAAAGAAAGGAGTTCCATTTGTTTGGGAAAATTTCACTCAATGTTCATTCGACGCTTTGAAAAATGCATTCACCTTTTCTCCTCTTCCGAGTCCACCTGATTATAGAAGATATTTCCTCTTGTACCTCGCAACAACAGAATCAAATATTGGTATGGTTCTGGTTTAGGAAGATAATTCCCTCAGGGAGAATGTGATTTATTATATAATTCATGGCTTAGTTGTTCCTAAACTTAGGCATTCTCATATTGAATAATTGTCTTTGGCAGTTGTTCATGTTGTCCAATGACTCCATCATTACATCTTGATTAGAAAAACCTTTGTATTGGTTGACGTCAAGCCATTTAAATTTCGTTCTCAGTAGGCACATTATTGGGGGAAAATACAATAAATGGATTGTCATTTTTCAAGAGTTTGATCTCGAGTTTATGTCAGCTAAGTCGAAGAAATATTTAGTTTTTGCAAAATTAATATCAGAATTTCCTTGTGAAGGAGATGCTAATTATGAAGAATCATTTCTAGACGTGAATATATTTCTTATCTTCTCACAATATAGTTGGTATGGATATATCATTATATATCTCCATACTTCGAAGTTTCCTCAGTCTCTTTATATGGATGATTGCCAGAAATTGCGTCACTTGGCTGAAAAGTATCTTATCATTGGTGATGCTTTATACCCTTGCAAGGTTGATTCAATCCTTAGACATTGTATAACTTTAGAACTAGCTGAGTCATTTTTAAATGGCTACCATAGTGCACCTTGTGGAGGTCATCTATCCAATCTTGCTACAACCCAAAAAATCTTGTGTGCAAGTTATTTTTGGCCCTTGATTTACAAAGATTGTATGGAAGTGGTTAAGAAATGCCATCCTTGTCAAGTTTATACTAAAAAATGTGTGCTCATCTAGTCTCTCTTTTTCCCATTATCACTATAGGTCAATTTACTAAGTGGGGTATTGATTTTACTACGTGTAACCTGGTTTTGGCTAAGAGCCACAAGTATATTATCATAGCAATAGACTACTTCACTAAGTGGATCGAATCTATTTCTACTTTTAATAATGACAGTGAGACAATAACTCTTTCCTTTTCAATCGAATAATTTCACGCTTCAGTATTCCTAAAGAGATTGTCACTAACCATGGCATTCACTTTGAGAATAAGATGATGTATGAGTTGGCTTTGAAGTTGGGATTTTGGCAGGAGCATACTTCTCCTTATTATCCTCAAGCTAATGGACAAGTAGAACCTGTCAATAAATCCATTAAGACTATACTGCAAAGAATGATCAATCAAGCTAAGTCCAACTGGAACATCATGCTATATCCTATGCTTTGGGCATACCAAATGTATGGTAAGACTGCTACATGTTTTACTCATTTTCAGGCTATTTATGGGCTGGAATCAATATTTCTTGTAGAATGTGAAATTACATCTCTCAAATTGGTAGTCATATCAAGTCTTGAAGAATTCCTCATCCATTTGGAACACCTCGATGAGCAACCTCAAGATGCAGCGACAATGAATGAATCTCATAAGAAAATCGTAAAAGCCTAGTATGACAAGATTGTATGACCTAGGATTTTATCTGAAGGTGCCCTTGTTTTGGTATATGAACAAGATAAAGATACTTTGGGGGAAGGAAAATTAAAACTTGTGTGGTACGGTCCTTTTATTGTTAAAAAGGTACTGAAAAAGGGTGTGTATGAATTGATTTACTTTAAAGGAAATGTGTTGTAAAAGCCTAAAAATGGGCTCTGTCTCAAAAAGTATTATGACTAGTGTTATAGACATTTTGGGCACTTCAACCCCAATCATAAATGTCCATAAACTGAGGGCTCCTAAGTCCCTAAAAGTGTTACTTCACTTCCTAAAGGAACAAGGTCAGCTGATTACATCATCTCCCAGAAGTTCTCCACTGAAAACTGCTCATAAATGGTCAAAACTGGACCATACTGAAAGCTCAATGCAGAGGGTGCGATGCATATCATCTTCCCAGTGTACAAGGTGCAATGCATACTGAATTTCTCCTCTGTAGGGTGCGATGGTCGGGAATGGACAAATGGCAGGGACAAAATGCGAGGTGGAAGATCATGGAATCTTCCAGAACCTTCCCCTCTGACACTTGCCTCTCTGTTTTCGACCAGGGATGAGTAAGAGATCATCATTCTCCAAGTGGAAGTAGGAACTATCTGAGAGAGGACACTAATCAAGATCCCAGAAGATGACTCACCTCTCTGTAATAATCTTTATATGGATCCCTCATCACAGAGATCCAGAGGCTGGCATTTTGTATCTTATAGAGAAGTGTTGTTGATTTTATGGTGTACATTCATAGTGTTGGGTGATCTAAGCTTTGCTTGAGGTGAAGAAGGGCTTCCTAGCTGGAGGATGATGCTGGGTCAGAACATATGGTTGTAATCCTCTTGCTACTTTTCATCTTAATAAAGCTATTCTTTTTTTCTTCCATATTCTTGTGTACTTGTTTATATATGCATTTATATGGTTAATACACATCTGATCCTGTATTATTTATGAATTTAGATCTTTGTTTCTTCGATAGTAGCATGTTGATGTGATTGCATCTTTTTGAAGCTGGGCAGATGAAGAAGAAGCAGCGAAGCTCTATCAAGAAGGAGAGGAAATCAAGCGCAAGACTCAGGTTGGTCTTTTTGGTTCTCCTCTTGTCTATTTTCATAAAAGAAAACAATAGTAGACTTTGATTGTTTGTTTCTAAGATAGCCACCCATCTTAGTGGGAATAGCAGCATCCGAATGGACACTATTCCCAGTAACAACAAGTTAAAGTGATGAGTTAATCCAACAACATGAATTCAACAAGATTCATATAAATGCATACAAAGTAGTTCATAAGCATAAGCGTAAGTTAAATAACATACACTTCCAATACAACAAGAATAGTCCTACTATATCAACAACACATGCATGAAAGCGTGTTGGCTCTAGTTTTATTATTATAGGTGAAAGTTCCATCCATACATACACCATTAACGACCACTAGCCCCAATAGTGGAACATTATAGTCAAGAACACTTGCTCCTCCAAATAAGTATACTTGCTCTACGCTATGGAGAATCCAAGGCTCTTCACAATACTCCCAAGCCTTTTCTAAGCCTAAGCCTAGCCAAAATCCCATTACATGAGTTATGAGGTTCTATTTATAACAAGAGGGGGTGAATCTTCAACTCCCCTTTGTGACCTTTGGACTACCCTCATGACTCTTCAACTTCTTCACTAGATGACAAATTACATTACATGGTGACTTTTCATATTCCAATATTGACACTTGGAATTTCAATGACAATATAATTACAAATAATATTACATTTTTGACATGTACCCATATAAGAAAAAATAGGGTAGAGACAACCTAACAAGGCACAACACTATGATTCTAAATTTTGGGGAAAGTCTAGATCAACAACCTCCACTTGGTGTTTCTTAGTCACATATTGGTTCCAAGCTTGGTACTGTGTGATGGTGTCCCCAAACTGCTTAATAATGTCTTTCTGGAAGCATACTCTAGACTCCATGGCATCTGGGTATCGTTTTGGAACATGTATCCATCTCATTCTGAAGCATGAGCAGCATGGTCTTGACCTTGACCGGGCCACCGATGAAACTTTGCATGTTGTGTGCATTCAACTGCAACTCTTCATTGGAGGATTCTCATCTTAGCTTCTCCAAGTACTAATCGACCTCCAACCAGACTTGGTTCTTGGATTTAGCATCGGTGAGGGAGTTGATTGATGGAATCTGCTATTTTCTCACAAAGATATCCAAACTACTATACAACCATACATATGAGGCATGCCTGTTTTCGATGAATGAAGTGAGCTGCTCATTGTTCTAGATCAACATTCAAACATTTTCTTTCTCTATCTCTATTTGTGGCTTCATCTTCTTCACTAAGTCAAGCAAGGACCCTTTATACCGCATTGTCCACTCTTGTACATGGGTGATGGCAAAATGTAAGTTTTTTAGAGTTTGAGAAAACTCTTTGCTCTGCTATTGTAGGTCATGCAAACACACAATTGCTTTATGCATGGTGAGAAATTCATCATAGAGCTTTTGCATGGTTTCTTCAAGTGATGATACTTCAGCAAGTATCTCTTTCCTCATCTCCCCCAATGTAGAAACTACATTTTGCATTGTTACTCGGAGTTGTTCTGCCTCTTACCCAACATCCTACAAGTTCTTTTCTAGTTTTTCATTCTCGATCGTCAGACACTTAACACTTGAGCTTGTTTCTCCAACATATGCCAAGCTAGCTTTGGCAAGGGCATTTGGATGCTTCTCGGTGTCCGGTCACTCTTTCCATGATGAATGCAAGTGATGCGTGATCATCCGGAAAGTGCTTCCTCTGCACCTTTACAATCCTCTTCTGGAACTCGTCAAATGATAAATTGTACACATCCATAATCGGATTATCCTTAAGGAGAACAACATCTCCTTTCACACTTGGGACTGGCTCTGCTGCTAAAGGAGGTGGAGACTAAGGGATGAATTATGGTGCTCTCGACATCCGGTCAACATCTTCATTATGTGGCTCCTGTTCCAACTCTATGTCTACCACTTCAATCAATTACTCAATTTGTTGAGAAAGCTCTTGATCCTACATCTACTCATCTTCCTCCTATGTTGTTGGTTGTTCCAAATCTTCAACCTCTATGGGTGTTGTTTCATCTGCCATCACGCTTTGCCTTTGTTCTTCTTCATGCTTCTGCTTCTCTTCTTCTTCTCTCCTCCTCAACTCGTGTTCTTCCTTCAGCTTCTTCTCTGTCTCCTACAGCTTTAGTTTGCTTCATGCAACCTCTGCTTTTCTCTCTTCCTCCACTCTTCTCTCCTGATCCAACGCTCCCTCTCTACTTCCACTACCAAAGCTACTTTCTCAAGGATAGGATTTGCCTTCACTTTACAGCAGCTTTTCTCTCCCTCTTGATTTTCAGCAATCTTCCTCTTTCCCTTGTCATGCACTAGATTGTTACCTTCTATTGTTGTTGTTGTTGCTTCTGGAGTTGTTGTTATCTTTAGAGTAGCCTTCCAAGTTCTTGTTGTATTGATCAGCTCATTGTCTCTGGAGGCATTGTAGCATTACCTCAAAGGGTGCTCCTCTAGCCATTGAAATGTCCCATGGATCCATAGAAAGTACACTCGCGTACAGTGGTCCTTGCAAATACTGTGAGGATCATACAAATTAAAGGCCTTGTTTCCTAAATCGAATTTCACTATGTCCTTAGCCTCGATATATGCATATTTCAACCTCTTAATCTCATATAATCTGATCTGCAAAGGAAGAGTGGTCCATGGCACTTTATTATTCCTATTTAGTCTCACTTACAACCCTGTAGTGAGGTGGTATGAAACTTCTTCCATGATCAGTTTGTCGGTGGCATACCTTGGTAGCACATGTAGAGGCTTCTCTCAGCCAAACACTCTAATGAAGGTGCCACTCAATGAGGCATACCAATCTGCAATGTCTACTATTGCCTCCATTGACTCTCGAGACATGAAAGGTGGATCTTGCACAAAGATAAGCTTGTATAACAGGATGATAAAATGGTTAGCTAGCCTTGCCATCACTTCTCGATAACTGCAGTCAAAAATAAACTTGCAATAGATGTCCATGACAGTCTCTTGTGGTGTCCATTTCTAGTTCATGTCAGGGAATGATTGTTGCACATAGATTGCATCTAGTAAGTATGCGGACATGTAAAACCTTTCTTGCTCATTATTTCGCAGATTCACAGCCATAGCTACATGGGACTTCAATTGTTGAGCCAACAAATCCGACAAATTAAATGGCCTTCCATCCCTCACCAACTGGTCCAATAAGACTGCCCACCATTCAGGGAAGGTTTATGTGCTCTCTTGACCATATATTCTTTAGGCAAAGATGATCAATAATTGGTAAGCCTTCCTGAGGGACTTTGTCTTGCAAACACGGGTGGGTATCTATCTAAACTTTGATGACTCTTACACCCAGCGGTTGACAATGTCTCTTTTGTTCACATAGCTATGGGTGGAATAAAAGAGTGAGTCCATGCACTTCACTAACTTGGGCAAATGATACATCTACTGGAAGTATTCTGCCCTGAAGGTGATAAGCTTATTCCCGCTAGCACTGCTTAATGTCATAGTTTGTTCATCTGTATGTGAGACAATCCAGCTGATGATGTCTGCACACAAGAAGGCTGGATACTTGCATGTAATATTAAATAACCTTGATTGTTGGATACTAACATACATCGTCGATCTTCAAGATCTGCCTCAAAGTCTTTTGCATAGATGTCTTTGATCTATTTCCATGTCAATGTTGTTCCCTTCTCAATAAACAACTGTGTATCCGCATACACTAGTAAATCAACTGATATCTACTCAACTTCCTCCCCAGTACTGCTCTCAACAGTTTCCTTTGATGCAGCTCTCTTAGATGCCATGTTAACTGTGACTGTTGGAGAGATACTCAACAACGGTTGTACCTATGGGACAAAGAGGACACTTATGGCAAGCAAATGTCAGCTTAAAGCAAAACAACTTCAAGACAAGTTCAAGTAGCAAGTTGAGCTCTTGATGGGAAGGATTACGCATTTTTAACTCATGGGGGTGACTGACTGACTATGGGAACTATGCAGTCCCATCAGTCAATATGGAAGCCTGATGACTGGAGTTGCACAATGTGCAGTTCAGTCTTGGCCAAGGCCTGGGAGAGACTGCACAATTTGCAGTCTCAGTGGCCAAGTTGGGAGACTGTCTCTTGGAATTGCGCACTGCGCAGTTAGAGACAGGCTAGGCCATGGTCTATGCAATTCCAGATGCCAAGCTAGAGGCTTGAGTCTCCAGATTGCGCAGTGAAAGCTGTGCATAGTGAGATCAAGGCAAGGGAACCTAGATCTGCCCAAGGGAGTATGAAAAACAAGAAGATCAGAAAGATGGTATGAATTTAAGTGCATATCTGGCTAAGTGTTGATGCATGCATGTGAAACAAGTGCAGTAATTGATTAAACTAAAGGAAAACAAGGCATGTGAGGGGAGTCGCCGCAACCGACACTGTTGGTGTTTAAATAGGAAAACTCATGCGACACTTAGGAAAGGCAATATATATCTTGACAAAACACTTCTACATGTTAAGACACCAGCAGCCATGCAGAGAAACAAGTGAAACAACACTCATACAAGACAAACCACAAAAAGTGACAAAAAAGCAACAAAAGACGACAAAAGCAAAACTCACCCAGAAAAGCGACGACGATCTCACCAAAGGCTCCTTGATCTCCTTGGGAATACTAGAACTCCAAAATCAAATGTGCGAATGAGTTATAGCAGTGTCGATTAAATAGATTTGAACAAATTAGGGCTTATGACTCGCATGCCTAAAATTAAGGAAAAAGTGACACTTGTTGAAAGTTTCTAAAAATAGTGCAAGTGCCTCCTTCGAGATTATAAAAATAGATCCATATTTTTTAGGGATTTTTTTTCTTTTTTCTTTTTTTAGGGAAACTTGCTAGGAACTCTACTAGGAAAGACAATGCAGTTCCAGAAGCTAGGCAACTTTTCGACTCAGTGCACTGCGCAGTTTTCGAGCTTAGTGAGATTTGTGCAATTTATGGACTTAGTGTTGGGCTGCCCCCTCATGACTGCACATTTTTTGAGCTCACACTAGCATTCAGGACTGCGCAATTCCCAAAAACAAGGCTAGTTTTCCCTCAAGAATTGTGTAGTTTCTAGGGGCAATCCCAAAACTGTTGTGGGACCAAGTCAGGAGATCATCCTGTGAGTTAGAAAATCAACTAGTTAAGCAAACACAAGCCAAACTAAAAGCATAATTCTTAGTTGAAGCATGAATACCTGGGACAGTGTGAGACTTGTTGTTGTGATTAAGAACGAAGGCTCCAAATTCAAAGCATAGGCAAAATTTTGGAGTGTGGTTGTAGTTGCTACAACATGGGGCCCATGCACTAACACTCCCATAAATAGGGTTCTATTGTACACGTGATGTATATTAGTATTACAAGAGGATTCCTTATGAGAATTCCCCCATCACATGTAGATATTTCAAACTTACATGATTTTTTGCAATGGTTGGTAGCCCTGCTGTACTTATGAAAACTATACATCTGATTATATATATAGTTGAAATTTTTTGACATATATCTCCCTTATAATGTGACTATGTTCTTTATGTATCCATATGTTTTTACTTTGTTATGCATGATTATGTTTACATGTTTTTTCATTTAGGATTGAATCCAAATGAATATGGATGGATCGTTATTTGAATGATATTAATGTGGTGCTTGCCAATCTAGAATATTGTTTGCAATCATATTCATTACATAGTTTTGATTTCATGGGATATGTGTAATTTTTGTTTGCAAAAAATTATATGCTAGCAACTTTACTTTTAAGTATTTTAAAAAAAGGTGAAAATCACTAACTTGAAAGTTGTTGCTTAATTGTGCAAAGATGACTTCAGAATCAAGGAACACATTGACATGGCATATGCGTAAGTGGACATTGTTGGATAACGATTTTATTATAAAAATGTATTTCACTTGGTTGTTTGTAGTTGATCGAATGTAGACTCTACCTGTATGTATCAAAAAAAATTCAGGGGAATAAATGGCCTAAGTTGCAAAGGCCAAACTCAAATTCCATCGACTGGTGCCATTAACAAAATCGATGAAGCATGTTGGTGTTTTATCCATCTATCAAGCAAAGTGAGGGTGGATATTAAAGAGATTATACAAGGTTGATTATGTTCGTTAGATTCGAAAAATCAATTACAACTAATGAATAGGCCCATAAATATTAAATCTGAAGTGTAAGAATATCATGTACAATAGAAGACAGGGGGTGATGACACGATAGCTAAGGGTGGAAATTTTTTAGATACAACATGTTAACATGGTCTTTGAGACATGTGCCGTTGGGACCTACTAAAATGTACGTCCCTTTCATGAGGAAATGTTTGACAATATAAGGACCCTTCCACAAGGTTTCCAACTTCTTGGGATCCAAAGCCTCATTCACAACAATGTATCAAAGGAAGAGGTCCCCCTCATTGAAAGTATAAGGATTGGAATTATGGTAAAAAGTGGGCTTGGATAACTTTTTGGTGACCTCATTATGTTGGAGAAGGGTGCATTCTTATGAAACCAGCTCACAAAAAGATAGAAAATATAAATCAACAGCTTAGAAATTAGCCTCTTCGAGGGGGCAACCTCCTTTACATTACACAAATGAACAATTCTTGGATGATACAGATGACAAAACCTCCTTTCTATATATAGGAGTCTAAGGGGTCATAATATAATCAGAGCCGACACAACAATAATAATGTAAGGGCACAACATTAGCAATAGTGGGCTTCTATGGGGCACAATAATAACAATAAGGGACTACATGAGCACAATAAATATAATAAGGGGGTTGCACTAATAACAATAAGGGGCTACACTAGTAGTATAGGGACCTAACATGCCCCTCTCCTTAAAAAAGTGTTGTCCTCAATGCTTGAGTAGTTTTGGATGCTTCTGTATAAAATTATCATCCTCCCATGTGGAATCATCAGCAAGTAAGTTCTTCCACTTGATGAGATACTATGAAATTGATCGATTTCGTAGCTGTTGGGTTCTTATTTCAGTGACTGATTCAAGTTCCAATATGATTTTTCCTTCCTCGTCAAGTTCTGCTATTATTGTTTGAACTAGGAGCTTGTCACCTATAATCTTCTATAAGCATGAAACATGGAAAACTGGGGGCACTCAGGAAGATGCAGGAAGCTCCAATTTGTATGCCACAATACCAATCTTTTGCAGCAACTCGTAAGGACCATAGTACTTTGGTGATAATTTATTATCCTTCTTAGCTTGCTTGAGGGGAATTTGTTTGTATGGTTGTATTCGTAAAAATACCCAGTCACCTATATCAAAACTTCTTTCGCTGCGATCTTTATATGCTTGTTCTTTCATTCGATTCTACATGAAAGTGAGGTTATCATGTTTCTTCTTGATATGTCCTTCTATCTTGAGAGTTTGAGGAGTGGTAATTCTGCCAATGCATTACAAGATATGGTCGGATTCATTTCTTCTTTCTCTCGGGTTTGTTCCTAGTGTATATCCTCTTCTTTTGACATATCTTGATCCTTTTCTTCCTCCTCTTCACAACAAATGCAAAATAATTTATTCTTAGCACACTTATGACCTTTAGAGTATTTGTTATCACAACTGTAACAAAGGTCGTTTTCTCCTTTTTCTTCCAATTATTTTTGTGTCAAAATTGTAGGTTATGGAAGGCTAGGAGAAACAACACTTCTATCTTTATAATTGTGAGTGGTAGGATTTCTTGTTGCCATAATTTTGCTTTCAATTTTTCTTGTCAACCTGTACGCCTTCTCTAATGAATCAGGTTCCCAAAGGCAAGCCTCATGTTGGATATCATTTAAATTCCCTATGAAGACTTCAATCCTATGCTTCTCTGGAATATCATTTACCATTATATTCAATTTTTGGAAGTCCTCAATGTGCTCTGCCATTGAACCCTTTTGTTTGAGATTTATCAATTGGCTAAAGGTGTTGCTCTTTGTATCCTCATAATGTGCTATCATTTCCTCCATGAAAATTGACTAGGTGACAAGTTGTTTACGAGAAAAAATCCCTCTGTACCATACAAACTGATTCGATTCTAAATATAAAGATGCAATACGTACCTTTTCTGTGTTTTGCACATTTTGTAGATCAAAATAATTCTCTATCTATAGTATCCATGTTACGAGATCCTTGCCATCAAACTTCCTCGTATATATCTTTGGAATATGTTGGTATTCAGTCCAACGTTAGATTCTATGAAATCATGATTAACATTACTTTTGTTCTCATCATGAGTTTCCTCTACTACCTTTTCGCCATTAGGAGGCCTTTCTTGTAGCAGCTTTGTCCCACCTTCCTTCAAACCTTCCATGTATTTCTTCAAACCTT
This sequence comes from Pinus taeda, assembly GCA_000404065.3. Taxonomy (NCBI): domain Eukaryota; kingdom Viridiplantae; phylum Streptophyta; class Pinopsida; order Pinales; family Pinaceae; genus Pinus; species Pinus taeda. Next base: position 70,135 of record APFE030193102.1, read on the forward strand.
GCATGTATTTATTCAAACCTTCCATGTCTTTCTTCCAATATGCTTCCATACCATTGATATAAGCTTCCACAACATACATAAAACTATTTATCTTAGCTTTGATCACACCTTCAAATCATCCATCAAATTTTTATTACTAGGTGTTTCTATTTTCTTGATTCCAATCATTCTTTTTCTTGCTTTTAGGATCTCGATTTTGAATCTGTTGTATCTCTGAAAGTTTGGATCTCCTAGGTCTGAAATTGTGACTTGTGGTAGCCCTCTATGTCCTCCTTCCAATGTCACAAGTCTGATCAAAATTGGATTTTCATAGAAAGAGTCATGCCCAATCTCTCAAGATGACCTGATTATATAATTTTTCAGTATAGAGAACTTATAAGAAGTGCCACGTGTCACTATTTCGACCTTCGGACCTAAAAATTATACAAAAATAAGTACAGTCTGTCTTCTTTCTATAACTTCTTACAAAATTTCAATATGATGCTCAGAGAGAAAGTTATGACTATTTTCCCAAGGTCACCTATTTGGGATTTAATTCGGGAGCTTGAAAAAACCCTAAATTTCTTGGACCATATCTTTGAAAATATAGTGAAACAAGATCTGAAATTCGGGCCCGAGCTTCACCAAGATTTCAGCTCAAATGGTTTTTTATTTCAGAGTCTGAACTTCAAAGAAACAAAATTATAGCTAAAATTCCACAATGACCTATTTGAGATGGAATTCTAGAGCTTACAAAAACCCTAACTTCCTCAGATCATATCTTCGAAAATATAGCAAGACAAGATCTTAAATTTGGACCCGAGGATCATCGAGATTTGGGCTCAAATGGGTTTTTTTTAGCTTTTGAAACATCACAAAAATAAAAATAAAATAAAATAATTATAGTGAAAATTCCACAATGACATGTTTTGGAGCAGCTAAACCCTAGAATCCAAAGCTCTGATACCAAATGTTATGAAACCAGCTCACAAAAAGATAGAAAAGATAGATCAACGACTTAGAAATTAGCCTCTTAGAGGGGGAAACCTCCTTTACATTACACAAATGAACAATTCTTGGATGATACAAATGACAAGACCTCCTTTCTATATATAGGAGTCTGAGGGGTCATAATATAATCAGAGCCGACATAGCCATAATAATGTAAGGGCACAACAATAACAATAGTGGGCTTCTATGGGACATAATAATAACAATATGGGGACTACATGGGCACAACAATATAATAAGGGGGTTGCAATAATAACAATAAGGGATTGCACTAGTAATATAGGGACCTAACATGCACCGACCTTCATCAATGTTTTCTAGTGTAATGAGGTGTTTCTCAAGGAGAGTAGTGTCGAAGATAAGCTTAATGGTTGTGCACAAGGTGGGGATTTCACACTCAATGGGGAGGATTTATTCCACCTTATCTTCAAGGTGGAAGAGTTTAAACCCAATGGAGGTTTTAACTAACGTACGATATTCCCATAGTGTGGATAAGAGCATGTAGTTCCAATTAGTCTTATGTTTATACATCATATGCTGCAAAATTTCCTTGAGGATTTTGTTGACTACTTTGACTTCCCATTGGATTGAGGGTAATATGATGACACAAAATCATGAGAAAAACTAAGGAGCATCAATAGTTCATGAGAAACGTTGTTCCCATACAAATTACCATGGTCAAACACAAGTTCCTTGAGGATTCCAAATTGCATGATGAGATGGTTAAAGAAAAAGTGTGTTAGAGTGTTGATAACAGTTATTGAATGTGGACATGGATTCAGTCCACTTAGTAAAGTAGTTGACAACAATCGTGATGTAAATCTGGACATTATTGGATTGCATATTGCAAGTCATGAAGTTAATGATCCACTTATAAAAGGGGTATGCCACAATGACAAGATGGAAAGGAGCGGGAGGTTCTCGAGTTTTATGTATGAAGAGTTGACATTTCGTGCAATGTTTAGTTTCCTAAATGAAATCATGGAAGAGTGTAGGAAAGGAATAAAAAATTCAAAGTACCTTTTGTGTAGTTAATATCCTTGATCATTTCCACCCACATGCTCTGTTATGGCAATCATTTAAGACCCATTCAACCTCTTCAAATGTGAGGCATCGATGTAAATGGCATCAACCCCATGTTTGTATAACACATCCTTGATCAGAAGATAGTGAGGGGATTCGTGAATTCATGGATGGTCATCCCAAGAGAGACAAGAACTGAATTTTTGAGTGCACATATAAAAGAGAATCTTGCCATACAAAGGGTAATCAAACAAGGTAATGAAAAGATATTCATTTATAAAAATATAGTCAACCAGTTGATCATTGGTTTCTATGACAATAATGTGATGAATTTTGTGAGTGTAAGTTCCCTTTTACTTTGAAGAGAGGTGAAATCGAGATCAAATTCTTGAAGGATGACTATCTATCTAGAAAAATTACCATTCATCATCCTGCTACTCAACAAGTACCGAATGGGGTTTGAACCCTTGACCACTTTTGTCGTACATAGAAGAAAGTAATGACATAGTTTTTGGACTATGTGCACCAAGGAAAGAGAGATTTTTCTATATTGATCATGAGTGAAGGATGGTACCGATAATCTTTTACTCACCTACTGGATGATATGTTCTCCATTGTCATCTCTTTCTTGAACTAATACTCTAGCGATAACAACCTCTGAGGCTAATAAGTAAAGCCTATAATTCTTGTTGAAATTGGGCAAACTAATAAGTGGGGCTTTTCATAGCATTTGTTTTGAAGCATGAAATGATTGTTGATCTCATTCCTCCCATTGGAGTGGAACATCCTGACGAAGGAGACATATAAAACCATGAGTGCATGTGCGTAATCAAGGAAAATCAATGCAATAAATTGGCATTTCCTTCGAGACTCTACGATTAAAACAAATTTCTAGGTGGTGGGATCTCTTGCATGGCTTAATCCTTTAAGGGATGTACCATAATACCTTGCTAGAATACAATGAACCGTAACAAGCATCTACTGGACACATAAAACATAGACTTGAGAGGGTTAAAGTGGAGCTTGTAATGTTGGCACTAGAATACTATGTGGATATCCTTAGGGTGCTAAGAGTTCTTCTTGGAATGAGCAATGATATCTTCTAAGTAAGTAAGGATGAGATGAGCTAGATCATGAAATATGTAGTTCATGGCTCATTGGAAGGCGTCTCAACCATTCTTGAGTCTGAAACACATAACACAATAAGTAAATGTGCCTCGAGGCTTAGTGAAAGAACCCTTTAATTGATGTGCATGACAATATGGATCTCATTATATCCAGATAACCCATCCATGAAGGACAAGGCTTCATGTCCTACACAAGCATTGATCACCTAGTCAATAAATGATGTAGGTGTTGAAGTTTGCCATTACACTAAAACCCACATGCATTAGTAAAAATGCAAACATGTAATGTTACCTTTGATGGGATGTTAGTCCCATTTCCCTTGAGTGATTGTTAGTCAATGTGATGGATTGCTAGAGGTGTAGTTATTAGTCCAACACTCCCCTTCCAACATATTTCGAGAGTATTGGACCTAGGCCAAGGCTCGAATACCATGTTGAGTTTGTCAATGCACAAAGACCTATAGGCATTAGTAAACTTCCAAACTTGTAACATTACCTTGAGTGTGTGGTTGGTCCCATGTTCCTAGTGTTGTTTTTTCAAGACTTTATAATCTAATAATTACTTCCAATGATTTGTTAATTGATCCTTCTTTTGTCACATTCATCATTAAGCAATTATACATAGAAATTATCAATGGTAAAAAATTTAATGACATTAGGATCATGAAGAGATATCCAAACACAATCCACACGAATTTTTACCCCTCGGAAAACCTTAATTAGGGAAAAACCCAACAATCTTTTATTAGAAAAATTGTCCAATTCAATAAGAGATATAATTTGATTTTTCTAATCAAACTGGCCACAACATTTAACAAGTCAAACATACCACATTTTTGGCCTCCTGCAACTTGGCCAAAGTTTGGTCAAACAGGTTGAATTTCATCCTACTACAACTGCCATGAAGCTCGGTCAACTTACCTTACACCTGTGATCAACCTTTCTCAGAAATTCAATCAAATCTTGCCTCAAAAAATTTGGTCAATGTTGGTCAAACATATCTCTTGAACTCTCTCTCTCCATCACACGTGAAAACATAAATTGGATGATATTTCCAATGATTCGAATTACTCCAAATGGGTGAGGGTGAATGGAATTATATATAGTTGTTAAAGGAGCCGAATAGATGTGTCTTTTCACTAACCCGACTTGTAGTGCTTTGAGGGCTAACTTGACCTTTTAGGGACAAAATTTTGAATTTTGAATTTGATTTTTCCCTATTTTATTTGGAGCCAACTTGATTTCAAATTTATATTTTCCTTTTCTTTTTTGGCTAATACAATTAACGAATACCAACCATAGCTACCAAAATTCAACACTCCCTCTTAGCTAGGGAGGCATTCTCTTTGACTTCTTCAAATGATCTCCACTTGAAAATTTTATCCATTCCAATAAAAGGTTAAATGAGCTTGATTATGTTAATGAATCCATCCACCTCATGTTCTATACCATAACCACGTGGAAAGTATCCCACATTAGCATCATGCAAAGGAATCTAGTCACCCACTAGACACATACACTTTGCAAAGAATATAGTCACCCACAATCCAATTACCCATTGGTTGGTCAGGCACCCCCTCATACAAGACTAGTCCTTATTTCACCAACCCACCAAGTCATCACTTGGAACCACGTTAGGCACCCCTTGACAATTGCTAAAACCTTCAGCCCATTTACCATTCCCACATGTCATCACATGTTATTGAATGGTAAAAATACTTTCTCAATGCTATGAGGCACTCACTATACCCATTAGCCAAGCAACCCTTGGAAATATGATCAGGTAACCCCTCAATGGGGGAGAAATCCATGCCTTATTTCTCATTGGGTCGATCTCCCTAGCCACATTACATGGATTCTAGTCACTACCTATGACCTGGTAAATACCCTTTACCTAGGGAGAACCTTCGTCCCTTGATGCTACAACATCAACACTCCATTTAAGCAAGGGAAGCATTCTCAAACACTCTAATCTTGTCCTTGAAGTAAACAAAATTCATCTCAGGATAGAGGCTTTGTGAGAATGTCAATGACCTGCTTGTTTTTAGAAATGCATAAGAGCCTCACTACTCCCTTCAGTACCATACGCTAGATATGGTGGTAGCATGATCTTGATTTGCTTTGACCTATCATCATGGTAATCTCTTAAACCTGATCAAACAATATTATGACTATCTTTTGAAGCCACACTTCTTAACAACTCACCAACCTAGTTGCAATATACTCAACCGTTGTAGTCCTAAGTGTGACACATATTTGCTTCCTGCTCAAGAATAATCCAAACTAAATCATCATCATGTTGTACTCTTCATGTATTTATAACTCTCCACCCAATCTAAATATGTATGTCCCTGCACTTGTACTTCATCATTTTTTACATGTACCATGTCAGTACCCCAACACATGTTGTGTCGCATTCCACAGCTCAACCATAAATTGACCGGTTTCACTGGATCCATCACCACAACTAATTGACACCAAAGCAGATCCTATTGTAGCAATCCTGGATGCTCCCTCTACCACTTAGCTTCTTCAAATTAGTTACCATGGGAGTGCCCATGGATTGGTATTCCATCATCCCAAATATCCTAAAGATCATAATAATACGTTTCCTTTGACCAAGGAAGATCTCACCCAGATTCTACCACATTTCTAGTCCCAAGAAGTAATGTATAAAAATCCTTCATTTCAAACTTAGAGTTCAACTGCCCCTAACTCTGAGGTAGGGCTTGACTGCTCCCTTTACCACAAATGAAAATTCCATTAACATTATTACTCCCTCTATCACATGAGTCCTTCTGCTCACTTCAGAAACAAGTCATATGATAACAAGATAAACCAAGACTCATCAGATATCCATAAATTCGAGAATAGCATTCCCGAAGTACATACAAATATTTCTTCAGTCTGTAGACATGAAATTCCTTCTCATGTACCTCAAAGCCCCTAGGTAGCTCTATGCACACTTCTTTTTCCTTAATTACTCCATTGAGGAAACTAATCGCCACATCCACTGGATGTAATTTCCAACCTGTAACAGAAGTAACATAAATAATAGTTCTAATAGAAGTGTACCTGACAACTGTATCAAATATATCTTCATAGTTCTCTCCCTATTTTTGGTAGAATCCTTGATTCTCGCTTTGTACTCTGTTGTCATCAACTACATACTTCATCTTGAAGATCCACTAGGAAGTCACCACTAACTTCTCTTCAGCGATATTTTCTACATCATGGCATCCTTCAAACTTGTTGGCCTACCAACTCCCTTTGAACTAAGAGCTCTTCCAATCATCAGGCATGGTTCTATATGTCCATACAATTTCTCCCTCTCGACCACAAATCACTCTAGCTAAGTTTATGCTTCATCTTAGGAGACCACTTGTCACAAACTCTACTTCATTCCTTCTTTTGCTTCGATCTGCTACCAGAGTGATCTGAACTTATGCAGGAACGCAACAAAACATAGATATAAATAGAAACACATAGATGGAGTAGAAATAAAGCTTATTTTCTTTAACATCAAAGAACTAAAATATGCTTACATACATAATGGAAATAAACTAGCTCGGATGATGGTATCTTATCTTTGAGAAGAGATGTGCTGGCTACATGCCTCTGAATTATGTTACAATGAGTCTCAAGGGCCTTTTTATTATAGAACAATATAGGGAAACCCTAAACAACCAAAAACCTTACCCAAGGAGATGGAACGCCAAGAGTTTGTGGGCCCCATTGGGTTTAGTTGGGAAACCAACTTCCCGAAGTCGTAACCTGGTCATATGGTCTCTGTTTGGCACGTACGATACCTCATTAGAAATATATCTCTGAGTACTACAAGATTTGTGGTAGACCCATTTTAGCAATATGGAAAACCTCAAAAAACGTCATTTAGGTGGTCAAAACAGCTCCAAAAGTTTAGGACCCGAAAAAAATGCTAAAAATAGTAAATGTTGCTATAATCAAGGAAACTGTTGAAACCGACTAGAGGTCTAGGTAGAATAGGCAGGTGGCGACAATTATTGACCTGGATCAGTCCTTGCCCCTTAGGAAGCAATGGTCCCCATTGCGTGCAGAGCCACCATGAGGTGAGGGAATTTTTGTTTGAACCTAGTCCTTGGTGAGCCACTTTCCCTAGTGAAGGAGTGGGCCTGCTTTGAAAATTCAATATAGTTGGATCCTCTGTGGCAAGTGCTCTTGATATGTGTGTGCATGATCCAATCATTTGTGGCATGTCCGATATAACTCGAGCTGAGCTCTATTGGTGTCAACTACTCAGCAATGTCGAATGTGTCCAATAAGGGGGGAAAGTATAGTCACAGTCGGTCCACATTGAATATTGGGTGCAGTCCAAGGAACGGCAGAATGTTGAGCTCAAAAGAAATGTCCCCTACAACCTTAGTGATGGTGTATTGTAGCGGTTGCAACACCGTCCAAAATTTTGGCTTACACTCAAATTTTGTATCCTTCCTTGGTCTTTCCCTTTAATGTTTCAAGCACTCAAGCTCATTACATGAGCTTTCTTAGAGTCTTTTCACCCCTTACGCTTGTTTGGTCGAATGTCATCTTTTGGCATGCTTGATTGTTGTCATACTTGTGGCCATTTTCTAGTGAGTTTGAAGGTTTGTCTTTGTATGTTTGAGTTGTCCTAGCTATGTAAACATTGGTCGTACTCATACACAAAGTTTTAATCATTGTCGCACAAGTGTCCTCCTGATCGTCCTAGGGTCTATCTCAAGTGGCGCACTTGTCACTTTTTGTTCTAGACTGTCTCACAAAGGGTAATTCTTTGCCTTGATTTTGTGGTGGCCTATGTTGTCATGTCGTCAAATATGTTAAGTGTGTGATCATAGTTTCAAGTTCCTCACAAAGTTCACTTGCCTCCCACACTTAGCCCTTTTCTGGAAATCCTCCCGACCGGGCAACTCTCTTTCACCGAACCCCAACTGAACTATGGATTCAACAGTCTCAGCCCTCTATGATGCAACCCTGATGCAATTTTTCCCAACAGTGAATAATGTTCTCAGGAGTTCCTATGCCAAGCCTAAGCTGCACTCAACAGAAAAAGCGTTTGACATTTCCACCTCAGCAACCAAGTCCATGTCAACAGTGTCATGTGAATTCGTGTCATGAGTTGTCAAATGCCACGTCACTATTATGGGCCATATCTAATGTAAATCAAATGTAATGTAAAGTGGAAGTCCAAGGGACACACATGAATATGAAGAGTTATGCCATTTGAAAATCCATAGGAATTTGAACAGTCATGAGGGAAGCCCAAGAGTCACAAGGGTCAAGCATCACCCTTGGTTATATATACCCCACCCATTGTATGAGCGAGGAATTTTCACCTTGGCTCCTCCCACGAAGCATAGAGAGTTTCAGTCAGTTCTTTGAGGAGTAAGGAGTGGCTACAATGTCCCATTATTGGGATTAGTGGTGTATGATATAAATATGTGTCTTGGAACTTTTTCGTAATACAAAAGCATGTTCAGGCTAGCACATTTCCATGCATGAATTGGAGATGTTTGTAAGAATATTCTTTGAGCATTTCTAATTCATATTTGTTTCACATGTACTAAGATAGTTGCTTACCATGTTGGAAATGTGTCATATTGGTTATCATTGATGTCTTATCCTTGTCGACTACTCCACAGGATACTAGATAGACCATCCTCTCTTATTGGTTATAACGATTGTCACATCCATTGTGGACTAATCCGCTGGATGGTGGATGGGTCATCCCCTTTACTTTGTTTTTAACGACTGTCTCATCCATTGTGGACTATTCTGTTGGATGCTAGATAGACCTTTATTGGTTCGTGTTTGTCTCTTCTTGGGTGGTACTATTACCTCTCACTTAAAGGCTCACTTTTCCCACCCTTTTGCAGTAAGAGAACCTAGACATAGTTGCGTTACACACTCACCAGACACACTCACCTTGCTTTTCGAAGATACAAGAATAACACTCTCATGTGCTAAACATCAAGAGCCGAGGAAAATCTATAAGTAAATGGAAACTAGGCCATCGTATCGGATGAGACTCCCACATCAAACAGTGTGAGATCTAATTGGGACCTTATACTGGGGATATCCCCTAAATTTTGTGGATCCAGCACCACCAACATTTCTAGCGATAGAAGGAGGGTCACTAGTAGTTTATGGTTGATTGTCCCACCGACCCCGTTCATCCATTTTCTGGTCAAGGTAGTAACATTCACTCCCTCTCCCCTACTCACAATTCTGAAGTTGGTAATTTCTCACCTCCCAGACCTGAACATGAAATATCGTATCATTAAATATGGGTTGTTCATCCCATCACCCGTCAATTTACAAAATTCATTGGATTGATTCCAGAAGTGTACACCCTTCCCTATTCTCAAAAGAAGCACAAGACTATCACCACAGGAGTAGTAGTCACATCTATCGAAGAAGCAATCTTTGCCACTCCTAAGGAGTTGGCAGAAGCTATGGAGAAAGAAGTGGAACCTCCAATTTTTTAAATGAAGAATAGGACAACCTCTTACTCTCAATTTCAGGGTCCGACAAAGGAAGCGGAGGGGAAGGAAATGGAGGAGGACTATATTCAATAGAGGAACCAACAAATTTGGAAGGGGAATCATCAAATTCATAAGAGGAAGAGGAGGAAAACAACATTAGGGGAATTTTTAGGTCTAAAATGGGCCTCCTAAGAAAAATGTACAACCAAAATAAACTTCATAAGAACCAATAGGATTCAAGCTGATGATGTCAAGCATGGGGGAAGATTCACCATTTTTGGAGTAAAAAGGTAAAAATATTATAAAATAATAAAACTACTTTTTGAACTCGTATTTTCTACTTATCTCTCTAAGGTTTTACTTAAATTTCGAGCATGAGTACTCGTTGTACAAAAAAATTAATTCCTCATCCAAGAAGTACCCATGTTGCATACTTTGAATGGACCCTACTACACGAAAAATGAGAAATACATGAAAAAAACGTCATAGCAATCACGTTTTTCATGTATTTCTCATTTTTCGTGTTGTAGGATCCATCAAAAGTATGCAACATGGGTACTCCTTGGATGAGGAATCAAATTATGCATCCAACGAGTGTTTTCACTCACAACTTGAGTAAACACATAGGGAGATAAGTTGAAAAATATTTATTTCTTTTTCCCTCTAAAATTTGATGATGTAATCTAATCTTATTTTATTATTTCCACTATTATTTTATAATTTCCTTAGGAGGCCAATTTTAGACCTCAAAATTCCCCTAATGAGAGGACAACATGGTAGACCAAAATTTGGATTGGATGACTCAGGGCCCATTAGCACTTTCAGGTGTCCTGCACAAGATGCCAAGACACACATACAAGCTCTTAAGGAAATGCGACCCTGACAGGACAATGAAGGCAAAATATCACTTAGACACATTCTGCCTACATCTACAGACACTCGAGGTACGTTACGATGACGTTGCATATAGATTGGTTCCATGTACCTTGGATGGCAGAGCAATTGTATGGTACCATGTCCTTCCTCCAAAATCCATACAGAATTGGGGGGTATTCAAAAGGATCTTTCTTGAAAAGTTTGTTGAAGACAATAGCCCTCCCATGTTACTAAAGTAGTTGGCTAGCCTCAAGATGGATCAGAAAGAAAAGGTCAAAGATTTCAATCAAAGGTTCAACTGTATTCTAAACAAGTTCTCAAATGACACTAAACCTCACGACTCCATCTCTGTTGACTACTACACTTTTGCATTACCGACCAGTATTGCACAGTTCATCAAGTGAGTTGTGAAACCATCACTAACAAAAAATTATGAAGAGGCTATTGTCGTGGAGAAATACATGCGCACTATTGGAGTCATTGTAGATGATGAACCCACTAAGGACTCCAAAGGCACTGGTAAGAGGTACCAAACCTCTGTGAGCAAGGTTAAGGAAAAAGGAACCAAGTCTCGTCAAGTCCCAGACTACCAAAGTGGTCGAACTTAAACAAAGGACCAGTGAGACCACCATGAGCAGGAGGCCTTCTAGTTACTTGCAAAAGAAGAATGTAGCTTCCAATAGAAGCAACAGTAGTAGCCAACCTGCCAAATTTGTGTAGAGCTCTAACCTGGTTCTGAACCTTGAGAAAATCACTACAAATTCATACTGCACGTTTCACCACAAAGCTCATTCAGAAAGGACATGCCCAAAATGGAACCATGGAATGAGAAACATGGTTGCATAGTTGTCCAACAAGCTCGCGGTTAATGAGCAGGTTGAGACAAAAGATGATGAAGAAGAAGATGGTACACCTGATGAAGCTCCAAGCACTAGGTTGTAGTAAACATTTATCAGTATGCTCTCACAGGCCATAATACCACCACCAATAAAGAGCCTCAGAGTGATAGTCCAGCCCCGAAGAAAAATAATCAATATAACTTGAGAAGTCAAGGGGCCCCCACTGTGTTTGAGATACAGAGGAATAAAATAAGACAAGATATGTTAAGGATAGTAGGTTCTTCAGTCGACTCAACACATAACACTTAGAGCAAGTCCGGGAAGACATCTTCAATGAAAAATGTTTCTGCAATCAGCAAAGACAAAACCATCCCATCAGAAACCATGGATTCAGTTCCACCATCGGAAACCTCGGTGATTCTTGCCGCAATGGACTATAAAATTGTAGAATAAATGAAGAAGACTCGTGCAAATATCTATCTATTTGAAATTACAAAAATCACGAGTCAATAGGACATTCTTCTGCGAGCACTTGAGGAAACCTCCATTGTTCAAGCCACCTCTTCGAACAAGGGATCTAGTAAGCCTCCTAATGCTCTCGCATTTGTGCTTAATGTGCTCCACATAAAGGAGGAAAACTCACTCTTCCACCATTCTAGTTATCATTTGATATCTTTAACTTCAATGTTCACAAATGCTTGGTTGATTTTGGTGCATCGGTCAATGTCATGCCACTCTCCATCGCTAAGAAGATCAATGCTCAATGGAGTAAGACTAGTGCATAGATCATCTAATAGACAGAACTTGTGTGCTAGCAATTGGTGAACTTAGGGATGTGATCATCCAACTAACATCTGATGAGTTCATCGATGCATCAATATTGTAGTTGTGGGCATCCCAGAATCATACGGGTTATTTCTCAGCAGAGACTCGTCAAGCAAGTTGCAAGGATACTTTGCCACGGATTCGTCACACTTATGGCTTCCGTATAAGGGTAGGGACAACCAGATCCGAGTGTTATTAGAGAGATACATGAAGCACAACATGACTCCCTTAAATGGAGAAAATGAGTCGTTGGATTTCATAGAACTCATGTTCAACAATTGCTTTTTAGAGACATAGTTGGGGTGCTATCTTGCAGATCCATACCCTGTCCCATCAAACACATATTTGGGCCTCCTTCCATGCCCAATTGGTGAAAATGACACGTGTACAGTAAGTAGTAGTAGCAGTAGTAGCATAAGTACTAGTGCGGAAAGCGGTCCCTATACAAATAAGTGGCGGACCATGTGTTTTGATGGATCCAAAACACAGGAGGGCTTTGGAGCCAGTTGTGTTCTAATAGACCCACTATAGAGGAAACATTTGCTCTCTAGTCACTTGGATTTCAAGTGGACAAACAACATCGCAGAGTATGAAGCACTCATTTTGGGCTTACAAAAAGTCATTAACCTCAAGGTTGTTGTTCTGAAAGTGATAGGTGACTCTAAAATCATGGTGCATCAGGTACGTAACACTATACATTGTGTGTCACCGTGTCTTAAAAGTTACCAGCAAGAGGTATGGTGACTCATTTCTCAATTCCAAGCTTTCAATATTATTTCAATGCCAAGAATGTGTAATGCAACTTCAAATGCTTTGCAAAATGCAGGACCTAGGATGTTTCCATTAAGGGATAGTTTTTCTATTGAGATTTTGTATAAACCAACTGTCCCAAACAACATCACTAACTTACACATTTTTTATGATGATCAACAGATACTGCATTTCATGGCCAACACTGACGTTTTCAAGGACGCAACGATAGATGAGGACGAGCGTGAGCAGAACCTACACGATGTAGCTAATACAAGCAAAGGCAACCTCATCCCCAAGGGTGTGGTATCACTGGAGAAGTTGTATGACTTGCAGAACCATTTTCAGGGACCTATGAATGCTAAGACCCACAACTTGACATTGTCGCATGAATAGATCAATCTGAGAAAATAAGAAGATCTGAAGTATGTGAATCTTGGTACGTGTTGTACACCACAATAGTAGTAAGATTTAATATGCCTTTTCAAGTAGTATGTATTTGCATGGACATATGATGATCTTAAGACTTATGACACATGAATTATCCAGCATGTTTTCCCAATCAAAGAAGGGGCCAAGCCTTTTCAATATAAACTAATGAAAATTCATCCAAAACTTGAGCCCCTTATACATAAAGAAATGACCAAGTTGTTGGATGCTTAGATCATCTATACAGTGCGACATTTGACTTGGGTTTCCAAATCAGTCTTTGTTAGAAAGAAGTTCGGGGAGATTCGCCTATACGTAGATTTTCACAACCTCAATCTCACCTTGGACAAGGACAACTACCCAATGTCATCCATGGAGCATATTCTGGAGCATAGATGTTTTATTTGCTTGACGGTTTTTCCGGATATAACCAGACTCTGGTAGCAAAGCCTAACAAACATAAAACTACGTTCTGTACCAAGTGGGGTGCATTCACATTTCATAGAATGTTGTTTTGGCTAGTTAACACAGGTGAAACATTTCAGGGTTCAATGGACATCACCTTCTATGGGATTATTGGATAGAGCGTGGTGCTCTACCTTGATGATGTAATAGTGTTCTCAAGATAGCGATTAGACTACCTATGCCATCTCAAGAAAATTTCTAAGCAATGTCAAAAATACAGGATATCCTTGAATCCCAAGAAGAGCATCTTTGCAGTCTCCAAGGGTAACCTTCTTGGACGCATTATTGCTAAAAGTGGGATCAAGGTAGATCTAAACAGAGTTTGGAACACCATGCAGATTCCCCACCCCATAAGCCAAAAATTCATGCAGTCTTTCTTGGGGAAGATCAACTTCCTCAAACTATGCTCAAATCATCAAGCCTATATAAGAGATGATCAAGAAGGACACAGTCTACAATTGGGGCAAAAGGGAAAAGGATGCATTCACCCATATAGAACGAGCAATTGCAAGCACTAGCACTATACAACCCAGACTTCAGCAAAGATTTCTTTCTCTCGCTTCCAACACTTCTCTCTCTAATGTACTCACTCAGAAGGACGAGTTGAACAATGAGCAACCCATCTCCTTCATGAGTGTGAGCTTGCAAGGACCATAACTTAACTATCCCACCATGGACAAATAATCTTGTGATGTATACAAGGCGATAAAGCAGTTCATACCCTATTTGTTGAAAAACCATTGCATTATCTTTGTTCTACACCCGGCAGTCAAATCATTGCTTGTTTAGCAAGAGTTGGGTGAGATAAGGCAAACTGGATGACACGAATAGAAGAGTATGATCTTGCGATTAAACCAGTTCACACCATCAAGGGTCATGGTCTTTGAACATTGGCAGTAGAAGCGGTTCATGCACAAGAGGAAGAAGAAGAGCTCACAAGTTGGGAGAGAGAAATAATGAGCATCTCCCACTTCAAACGGAAACTCTTGGTACGAAGATGTGTGTCAGTACCTTAAGCATGGAACAGTGCCCTCTCATTTGTGTATGAGGCAGAAGTGGGCACTTCGACTCAAAGCTCTATCATACCAATTGGTGCATGGGGTGCTATACGGAAATCACCATAATGGAGTATTTCTCAGGTGCTTGGAGACGCATGATTCAGATAAGGTGTTACGTGATCTCCACGACGAACCATTTGGGGCACACTTCACGGGTAATACCACAACACATAAGGTCATGCAGACCTGTTTCTATGGGCCTACATTTTTCAAGGATGTGCATGCCTACACCCACAAGTGTCCAGTCTGTCAAAAACTGCACTGGCAGAAATTGGAAGTCAACAGCCCCGTTGTACCCTGTTGCAGTGGAAGAACCATTCCAACAGTGGGGCTTAGATATCATTGGGGAAATTTTCCCACATTCATCAAAGAAACACCGTTGTTGGCCCTCAATTTTGGTCATTTTTATCTATCCTAAATCCATATATTTACCACCATAATCTAATTTATTTCACCTATATATGCCTCTTTTGAGTCCTATTTTGCATATTCAGTTAACTAAATTAAGTTTTTCAATTTTTGGAATTTTTTGTAAAAACTGGGTTTTAAGAGTAAATTTGGACTGCATTAAAAATTCTTGTAATGGCTCCATTGAAGTCATATTTGCAGGACATCTGGGCCCATATTTGGAAATCTTGGGAACCATGGATGAAGGAACACCTATTGGTTCAGTTAAACTGAGAAAACACAGGCCCAGTCAACACTGGTCAAACCTGACCTGTCATTCAGGAATCCCTAGTAAAGAAAGGTGATTTCTTATTTTGTGGGATTTTCAAGATTTTGTGAACCAGATTTGATGATTTCGACCTGTATGGATGGACTAGGATTGATAAGGTTGTTAGAGCCATTATAGAAAAGTTTGTTTATGATTTACTTATTTAAACACAGTTTATGGACCATTCAGAATAGTGTAATTTTGTATTGAGACTATTGGAGACTATTGGAGACTTTTGAGATAATTTGAAGAATCATTTCTACTATTCTTTTTGTTGTTCATGATATGATTATTTTATTAAGTTAGTTGCATCTGAAGAGTTTTTCACGTGTGCAAGGCAAGGTTGGAGGGCCCCCATACCAAGCTAAGTACACTTTGGTTAAATTTTGATTAAATTACCATAACTTTAATTTCAGAGTTTCTTGTTTCATATTTATGATTTAGTTATTTAGATGTGTGATGATTTTTGTGTGAATTTTGGATGATGTTAGTTTAAAGTCAAATTTTCATATGAAAGGACAAGCAAGGATTTAAGTTAAATTATCTTTCTATCAAGTTATGAATCATAGCTAAAATCATCCTTTTTTCATTTCCTATATTATTTCTTGAATTCCAATTTTTCTTTTATGCAATGGTAATGTTATTGGAGTAGAACTGTGAGGAAGGACAACCAGGACCTCCTAAGTTAGGAGCCTCTTCTCTTGCTATCTACACATTACAAACCACTGCTCTTTAGTTTCTCTTCTTGGGGACATTATTGGGAGGAAGGACAACCAGGACCTCCTAAGTTAGGAACCAGAAACTTTTTAATCTTTTAAAACTTAGAATATATATTTGTAATATGCATTTCCTTTAACCTTGTAGTCGTTCCTTCCTAAATTGACTTCACCTGAAATCCATATACTTTGGACATGCTTCCAAGTCTACAAACCTGGATTGAAAAGTAAAACACTTACGTTAGTTTACTTAGTGAATTGACCTGACATTTTTGGTGTCGTTGTCGGGGAAGCACATTCAGATTTAGTCAAAATAGGAAGCTTTAAAACAAAAAAACAAAAACACTTTTCACTATGGTTATTCATTCTTAGATATAGAAATTAGAAAGGTAAATTCACTAAAAAAAACCCCCCAACCACTAATAAAAACTCACTAACTACAAAATCCATTTGCAAAACAAATATCTACAAAACATGATGTTAAAGAAGTCATTTAGAGAATGAGGGTATGCCACTAGAAGGATCTTCTTAAACCCTTGTCCACAATTTAGAATGGTCACTAGGGATGAATCTTCATTTCAAGATATAGAATAGGAACAAAAAATGCATGAAAAGGATCCAAAAGAAGAGAATCTAGAAGCTCCTTATAGTTATCTTTGTAAGGAGATCAATGAGCTATGAATCATATGCGATGAAGTTCAAACAATAGAGCAAGAAATTCAAGAATATCTAGTATATGATCTGTTGTGCATTCATGATTTTGAACACATTCTACAAGAAGAACTTTGTGATATGACAATTAAGGAGAGCCAAACAAACAAAGATCATTTCAAAACTTGGTTTCAATTAGTCATTAGGCCACAACACCACTCCATTTTTCAACATTCTTTAGCATAAAATCATTATGATCAACTAATTTTTCAAGTCCAAGTATTCATTAAGGTATATTTTTCAAACTTTGATGTGAGTCTACTTATGATCTTGTTACGCAAATGGATGCATTGGAAATTCTCTTATACTTAAGAGAATGACTTATTTTTATACAATAGAGTTGGATAGAATAGAATAAATAAATAAATAGGTAGAAAGAGTTCACATTAAGACTTTTTGTTTAAACTCTCATGAATAATTCTTCAAATCATTGTTCAATATTCATTTGGAAGGATTTCATGGCAACATCCAAGATCATTTTCAAAGCATGTTTTCAAACAAGGTATTTCTTAAAATGTAGTTTTAAAATCCATCTTGAAATTTTCAATTTGGATCACAAATCAAAATGACATGATAAAAATAAAAACTAGGTCTCAAGTGAAATTTTAAGGATAGAGTTAGTACAAGATTGATTTGAGGGGTCTAATGGAAAGATTTAACATGGTATTTATAGGTAAGATAGCCCTTGTAATCTAGTTTCCAAATCAATTTGAATCACCTCAATCTGATATCATATGAAAAATTTTAACTCAAACTACTAACTACTTGTCGAAAAATCTGCATGGTGATAATTCTAGGTCTTGATTGTTCAATGGCATATTTAACATACCAAATAATCTTATTTTAAAACATGTTTAAATTGGAGATAAATATTCAGGTATAGATAAATACAAAAATTGAATCATCCCATTTTGAGGTCAAATGAAAAAGTTATGTCACATTTAGTGGCTGCATGTCTTCAAATCGGCATTATAAAATTTTGCCTCTTAGGTATGTTTATCAGCAATTTTGTGATATCAAACCTAAAAAAAAAACTTGTTTCTACTGGATAGAAAAAATGAATCTATTTTAATCTCCAAGTGGAATTACATTGATCCGATCTTTAACAAAAAAGTTACAGTCCAAATAGTGACTGTTGGTCTAGTCGAAAATTTACAAGAATCTATATCAAACAGGGTACTCTTAATCATTTTTAGCATATCATTTCAAATCATTTTGAAAACATGCTTATACTGGAATTATTCATATGAATTCACTTTAACTTAGCCTTTGAATCACTCTAATTTGACACAAAACAAATCTTTTGTGAACAAAATACTGCTAGGAGGTCTAGGTTAGCCATCATTCCTCAAGGGGTAAACAAATGCATTTTCTTTGTATATCATCTTTGGACTTATTTTTTAAGAAATGCTTGTAATTATTTTACATATTTCTTGGAAGAATAGAGATTGTACACCCCTCTTCCTCCATCATCTAATATTTTATTGCAGGCAAATGCTATGTTTTGCAAGTCCCGGGAAGATTTGAGGGGTCAATTCCACGGAAGAAGGATTTTCAAAATCAATCTTTAAAAATTCATATATGAGAATATGAAATGAAAATATGCAATTCAAAGTAAAGTGTAATTCATCTGATGTTGAGTTCATTCAAAGAAACTCAAAACTCTTGAAGCTTACTTTCATTCACTGACCAACAACACCAACAACCCTACAACATGAATCGAGATCGAGACAAAATCCATGAAGCCAATCATCAGAAGAAGAAGTCAAGTTTTGTACCATGAAAATTCACATCCATTGCCTAAGAATCCTTTCATAAGCCATATTTTTCATGATTTCATTCATCTACCATATTATACCCTTAGCTTCATAATAATTCAAATCTACCATATTGAAGTCTAGATATCCTAGATCATGACTTCAACCTATCTTAATTTCATAATATTTTCATACTTCCCTACACCATTACACCCCACCTCCATCCAGAAAAGAAAAATAATAAATAATAAATAATAAAGGAGTTTGGTCGTGAAAATCCAAGATACTAGCACAATACAAACTCGAATTCATATCGGAAAACCAACTTGTTTGGCCAATATGAATTCTCTTTTATGTTTTTCAATTTCATTTTGCAAAACCATCCTCCAAAATTCAAAGACTTGAGGAAAAGTCTCAAGATCAGAAAGGGGGAAGATTCATAATAAATAAACAAACTATGCAATTGGTTTAATGTCAAGCAGTTGTATTGCAGAAGGGACCTGAGACATCATAATTAATATTTATCAGTAAGGGACCTTAACAATATCAATGTCATATGTTATTGCAGAAGGGACCTGATTATTCATCTTAAAATCAACATCTAAGGGATCTCAGAAGCAGTTACAAGCATCTACAATCCAGCAAAATCATTCAGCAGAATTCATTTTGAGGTCAAAGTATCGTCATCATTAGCAAAAGGTCAAGTGTTGATAAAAGAGCTAAGGTCATCATCAAAAAAAAAAAAAACATTGAAAATGAGCTATAAAGCGAAAGGAAAGTATTGTAAGTTTAAAGTATTCTTAATGCCTTCTATTTTGAAATTTTTTCTAAAATTGATAAACTAGTCTAAACTTGAATATGCAGTACCCCTATCCATGTATATATCATCCTACATTACCCTATATCCTACATCATATACATTATTCATTCATCCTATTACATTCATTAACCTTATTATAACCCTACATTCATCAATTCATCATTCACTGAACCACATTCATTTGCATTTTTTACCAAACTTTTTGGCCACATCTCCTTTTTGGGCCAAAAATTTTTGCCTCGTGGAAAATATGCCTACAAAACAAGAAGGATTAGTCTCAGATGCCTACAAAACAAGAACAAAGAAGGTTAATATCATGAAAGAAAATTACGTATCGTTCAATGATGAATTTTTACTCTATTCTAAGACTTGAAATGATCTTGAAATGGTCATTTCAAAGAGCTACCTTAAAGAGTAACAACGTTAAAAAATGCATCATAGAAAAGGAGGAAGACTTATGACCCTAAAGGACAAGGAGGAAGAATAAATTATATGCATGGACAAGGACAAAGAAGAAAAATGAATCATGACAAAAAGGACTTTGAAAAAAAAAATCAAAATAATTACTAAATGAAATGCAATGCAAGGTGCATGAATGAAATTAAAGTCTATACAAAGCAAATGAAGGAAATAGATGCAAGGAGGGCGCATATAAAACATATGTCTTAAAAAAAAAATGAATAATGGGTGCAAAGGCATATGTACCAAAGGCATGGTTATCGATTACTCAAATGGGTGGATATGAAATGCATCCAAGATTGAAATGATGGGCACATATGAAATCAAACAAATACCTTTGAAACATATGATAAAAGAAACCATAACCAAGTCGGCACATAAAAATCGATTTTGGAATCGATAATGGTTTCGGTAAAAAGCATGGTCCATTTTTTAATCAATGGTGGTTCTAGCATCATACAAAACGACAAAGGAAAAGGAGAAGGGACAAGTGTAAGCCACAGTGGAAGAGAATTCAAAACACAACAAAATTTGTCAAACATTTACGCTAAACAGGGAGGAACGTTTAATAGAATAGAGAGCACCTTCAAGCAGAGAAAAGCAAGGGATTCAAACACCTACGCAAAGCATACACATAAGTTAAAAGAATGTAGAGAAACGAAGGCTCAGGCAACCCAGTGCCGGTGTCTTTACCCAGGAATAAGAAAGGGAAATAAAAAAAATCAGAGAACACAGTGTTGCGGTTAAAAACTTAGGTAAGAAACACAACCCAAAAAAAAATTGGAAAACAAAGGATAGAGAATGCGTAGCTTTTATGCTAAAAATCTTGAACAAGAGCAAAAAAAAAAACAATAAAACAAAACAAAAAACGAAAACAAACAAAAAACAACAAAACAAACAAACAAACATTGTGTTTCATTTCTATGATTTCCAAGGTCTAAGATTTGCATTTAAATAGCTAGCAGTGTAAAACCTCAGCTGGAAATGTGATATACTTTGAGACAGGTAAACGTTGGTGGCAGTCTGAGTTTCAACTATGTATGGCATTAAAAGTCGGCATTCAAACTCCAAGTGTGAGGTTGTTACACATGAACTTCAGTAGTATTAATGAGACTATGCAATAAATCCAAAAACAAATGTTAACTGTTGGATAAACATGCAGAAATCGATTTCCTCTAAGATTTTGATTTATCAAGACGCAGAAAACCCCTGTGCAGTCAAAGATAAAAGGAATCGAGCCAACTTCCAGTGGAGGTAATAGGTAAATATTCAGGCACCATATCTTCTAGAAAACATTGAATTCAACTACAATTTAAAAAATTCAAAATTTTCAAGAAGCCATTATTTTCCGTTTTTTTTTAGCAAAGAAAAATGAAAACATGGGTTTTCTTCATAATGAACCCAATTAGGCTCCACGTGGACAGTTTTCTCAAATTCATTGCTATTTGGGATATTTTCCTAGTTCTTTCAACCCTTATTTTGTATATTGTGTGGGCAAAATAGTTGTTAAGTTGAAAGTGAACGCCTAGTCATAAGAAGGATTATGTAGCTGAGCAGAATTGTGATTGCCCTGTAGGTTTATTTTCATTTCTATTTTCCAAGAATCGATTTCTCCAGCTCTAGATTTCGATTTCTAAGAAAGGGTATTAAAAAAAAAATTGATTTCCTTCTAAAAATCGACTTCGAACAGGCAGTGAAAGAATGAATGCATGTAGTGGTTAATTTGAGCATTCTCCAGCATTCAATTTCTTTAGATCTATAATCTCCAGCATTCGATTTCTAAAGACGCAGAGAGGGTGAATTTAAAAATATTGTTTAGATTTATGAAAATTAATCTCCGACATTCGATTTCTGACGAGACAAAGAGGGTTAATTTTAAAAAATTGTAATTGCTAGACCTGTAGGTGTCTAGAACTTGATTTATAAAGACAGTAGTGATCAAAAGATTGTTCACACCAAAATAACTTTCATTTTTCTAGAAATCAAGCAATGTCACCTACAACCAATTTGTCTTTTTCTCAAAATCCTTGATGAGGGTATTTCCAATTTTTGGTGAAGAGAAGAAATGGAGTGGTAGAAATATTTTGGCAAATTTTCAAAGAGACCGAGTTTGTAGTTGATGAGAAAATGGTTTAAAAAGTTTGTTTCTACTTGTACAATGTAACTCTATGTGCAAATTGCTTCAACTTCACTAGCATTGTTATAATTGAATGATCATTACTTTGGAAAATTTTAAAAAATATTCATGTCCTATCAATATCATGAATTGGGCAAAAAGAGTAGTTTTGGTTATTGGGCATTGAGAAATGGAAATTATAGTTTGGTTGATACAAAGGTATGGATTGCATAAGAACACTCATAGGGTTCAAATAAAGGAAATTAATACCCTCTTTCAAAATTAAAGAAAACTTTTAGACACTTCTCCAAAAGTATGGTAATGGACATGATTCACATGGCAAAGAGTTCAGTTAATCCTTGGATGTGCTCCAATTGAATTGACAAAGGAGGAAATGGAGAGGGTTATTATATTTCTTCAAGAAGCACAAGAAAAAGCTTCTACATCAAGAGGTAGATCCACGAGCAGAACAGCAAGAAGGTCAGCATACAGAGGTAGAACATCAATGAGACAAAGACAATCATGAGGACATGCTTAAACATCAGCAAGGGGGAGATGTTGCCCTCAATTTTGGTCATTTTTGCCTATCCTAAATACATCTATTTACCACCATATTCTATCTTATTTCACCTATATATATTCATCATTTTAGTCCTATTTTGCATATTCAAGTAACTAAATTAAGTTTTTCAATTTACGGAATCTTTTGTAAAAATTGGATTTAAGAGTAAATTTGGATTGCATTAAAAATTCCCATAATAGTTCCACTGAAGTCATGTGCAGGAAACTTGGGCAAGATCTGGGTGCATATTTGGAAAGCTTTGGACCACTGATGAAGGAAAACATATTGGTTCAGTCAAACTAAGCAAACACAGGTCCGGTCAATGTTGGTCAAACTTGACCTGTCGTTCAGGTATCCTTAGTAAAGAGGGGCAGATGTCTTATTTTGTGGGATTTTCCTGATTTTGTGAACTAGACTTGGTGAGTTCGACATGTATGGATGGATTAGGATTGATAAGGTTGTTAGAGCCATTATATCAAAGTTTTTTTATGATTTGCTTATTTAAACACAATTTATGGACCATTCAAAGTAGAGTAATTTTGTGTAATTTTGTATTGAGACTATTGGAGACTTTTGAGATAATTTGAAGAATCGTTTCTAATGCTCTATTTGTTGTTCATGATGTGAGTGTTTTATTAAGTCAGTTGTAGCTGAAGAGTTCTTCAGGCGTACAAGGCAAAGTTGGAGGGCCCCCATACCAAGCTAAGTATATTTTGGTTAAAGTTTGATTAAATTAGCTTAACTTTAATTTCAATAATTCTTTTTCAGATTTATGATTCAGTTATTTAGATGTGTGATGTTTTTTGTCTAATTTTTGGATGATGTTAGTTCAAATTCAAATTTTCATATGAAAGGACAAACAAAGGTTTAAGTAAAATAATCTTTCTATCAAGTTACGAATCATAGCTAAAATCATCCTTTTTTGCATTTCCATTATTATTTCTTTAATTCCAATTTTTATTTGATGCAATGGTATTGTTATTGGAGTATAACTGTGAGGAAGGACAACCAGGACCTCCTAAGTTAGGAGCCTCTTCTCTTGCTATCTACACATTACAAACCACTGCTCTTTAGTTTCTCTTCTTGGGGACAGTACTATGAGGAAGGACAACCAGGACCTCCTAAGTTAGGAGCCTCTTCTCTTGCTTGTTGCTTCTTGAACCAGAAAATTTTTAGTCTTTTAAAACTTATAATATATATTTGTAATATGCATTTCCTTTAACCTTGTAGTCTTGCCTTACTAAATTGACTTCACCTAAAATCCATATACTTTGGACGTGATTCCAAGTCTACA
Organism: Pinus taeda; assembly: GCA_000404065.3. NCBI lineage: Eukaryota > Viridiplantae > Streptophyta > Pinopsida > Pinales > Pinaceae > Pinus > Pinus taeda. Next base: position 94,167 of record APFE030193102.1, read on the forward strand.
AACTAGGAATTGACAAGTAAAACACCTGCATTAGTTTACTTAGTAAATTGACCTAACAACCATTATATCCTGACTGCTATAGACTACTTCACACGGTGGAAAGACGTAGTTTCACTGAAACAAGTGAACGATCAGGAAGTCATCAGCTTCCTATAGCATAATATCATTTCTAGGTTTGGCGTTCCTATGTCACTTCTTTTTGACAATGCAACGTACTTTTATTCATTAAAGCGTTATGAGTTTGAATTTCAAAATGTTATTGTTTTGAAACATTCTACTGACTACTATCCATAGGGGAATGGTCTTGTTGAATCCACAAATAAGAACCTCATTCGCATCATTAAAAATACCATATTCTCTTAGCAGCAAAATTGGCACTCCGCTTTGGTGAATGCTTTATGGGTTGACCGAGTCACACCTAAGCCTCCTCTAGTTACTTCGCCTTACTTCTTTGTGTATGGAAAGGAATTTATCCTCCTGTCGAATATTTACTTGCCTACTCTCCAGTTTTCCCAAGAGTCTGAGAGAAAGCGTGTCTTTTAGTTCAGTGTAGGATGGACACTTACACAATTTGCAGGAAGAAAGGTTGAAATCAAAAGAAAAAATTTCACTCCATCAGAACTGTATCAAGAGATGGTTTGACAAAAAGTCTACAGGGAAGACTAGATTCAATGTGGATGACTTCGTCTTAAAGTGGGACAAATCCCACGAGGATAAAGGCAAAAGTTTCAATCCCTGTGTATTGATCCTTACATTGTCCACAAGAAGCTTGGCCAATACACATACCATCTTCAATCACTTGACGGGAAGATTGACTCTTTCCCTGTCAACGGACAAGACTTAAAATTTTATTTTCAATGAGATATGGGGTTGTGCCCCGCACTATGTACATAGTCTTTTTTATTGTTTGATGTTTTCTTTTCTTTTGGTTTTATGTTGTTTTCTTATGTAAATAAGTGTTATGCCTTACAATGTTCCAGCTTCCAAGTGTGTGTGTGTGGCTTAAGTTCAAAGAGTCTTGTCATATTACAGCCCTTGGCCAGTCATGTGTTCGTCTTCTTTGTATTTTGTTATAACTTTTGGTCGATGAAGTCCTAATGGAAAATACGATCTCTCTGTAAGGAGAGTTTTGGTCCAACTATGAACCTGTCTACAATATGGGAACCTCATGCATGTACTCAGTTTTCTGCTTTGGTGTTTTCAAGCTTATCCAACAAGTAGAAACAAAGAAGAGGAAAATCTAAACGAGAAAACCTAAATCAAAGGCTTCTATATACTTCTATGAAGGAATAACCTGTTCTTCTCTCAATAAGACAGGATCCCTCTTCCACCCCAAAAATAAATAAGTGCCTATGCACAGTCTTCTTTAAAATAACAAAGGCAAAAGAAGAGAAAGGCTTCCTACGCAGAGAGGTGAAGCAGGAAACTCCACCAGGGTATTGTCCAGGCTCACTGGCGGTGGAGAAATGCTTTTGTTCCTACGTGACTCCGAGGAGGTAATGTTCAAGCCTACTGGCAATGGACCAACACCAGAGATGAAAACTATACTCTGAAAATCATAAGCTCGCAAGCTAAACTACCCTTCCCAATTCGAAACGCTATGATCTCGCTGAATATTATGTCATGTGAAACCAAGAAGATATTAATGGATCCATGACTGTCATGGGGTAAGTGGGGAAACCAAATTAATCTGCGCAGTGAATCAATACTTCCCAAAGGACCAAGGCCCTGCACTAAAAATGAACCAAGAGAGAGAAGCTAGTATTTAACCAGTGTCTCACCAAGTATTGTAGCGGCTGCAACACCCTCCAAAATTTTGGTTTACACTCAAATTTTTTAGCCTTCCTTGGTCTTTCCCTTTAATGTTGCAAGCACTCGATCTCATTACATGAGCTCTCTTAGAGTATTTTCACCCCTTTTACTTGTCTCACCAACTCTCGTGTTTTAGCATGCTCAATTTTTGTATCACACTTGCAGTAATTTTCTGGTGAGTTCAAAGTTTTGTCTTTGTGTGTTTGAGTTGTCCTGGTTATGTAAACATTGGTCGCACTCATACACAAAGTTTTAAGCACTGTCGCACAAGGGTCGTCACGATCGTCATATGGTCTATATCAAGTGTCACACTTGTTGATTTTTATTCTAGACTACCTCACAAAGGGTAATTGTTTGCCTTGTTGTTCTGGTGGCCTATGTTGTCGTGTCATCAAATATCCTAAACGTGTGATCACAGTTTCAATTTCCTCACAAAGTTCACTTGCCTCCCACACTTATCCGCTTTTCCAGAAATCCTCTCGATTGGGCAACTCTCTTTCACCAAACCCTGATTGAACTATGCATTACATAGTCTCAGCCCTCTATGATGCAATGTTGCTGCCTGGAACTGCGTAGTGCACAATCACTGTCCTCTAGAAAAGTTTCACTACGCAATTCCAAAGCTGAGCAGACTGTGTTCCTCCCTAGAATTATGCATTAGCTTCTTCAAGTCCGACCTGAACTACACATTTCCCAAGATTAGTCACCAAGCTTTCTCCCTGCTTGCTCGAACCCCGTAATGGGCAGAGACCCAAGCCTGCCTTACCTCCTAGAAGTATGCAGAATTGTCTCCCAGTGTCTTCCCTCAACCGAGACCCATTGATCCCAAAAACTGCGCAGATATGTCCTCCCATGTCCCTCTGCTACCTAATCCTGCCTTGTCTCTGAAAATTACATAGACATGCCTCCTAGTGTCCCACCTTGCAGCAACTACTGATGGTCTCAACTGCACAATATTGTCTCCTAGTGCCTCTGCGCAATTTTTCCCAACAGTGAACATTGTGTTCATGAGTTCCTTCGCCAAGCCTAAGCTACGCTCTGCATAGTCTCAGTAACTGGTCTCCCTCCTTCTCACCTAGAATTGCACAGTGCGCAGTTACTGGGCCCTCTTTCCCAACTTAGCATCTATCCCGGGCCCATACCATGGATAACAATGCATCATCTTAGACTAGGAGGTTTTTGGATTTGATGTCATCCTATCATCAGTGAATTATATGAACATGTACACTGTTGGATCATGGCAAGACGATGAAGAAGGAGAAGAAGGAGAGAACATGCTAGAAGACTCACTTATGGCTGGATGGACGAAGAAATTTATAAAAAACAAGCAAAGAGAGCACATGCACGCAACCACCTCAAGAGACCAAAGATCATTGAAGACCCCACATCATTTGTTGTGGACTATTCCACTGGATGCTAGACAAACCTTTCTTGGTTCATGTGTGTCTCTTCCTGGGTGGTACTTGTTGAAAAGTGTGCAACAAGAAATGCTAAATTTAGAATGTGCTAAAAATAGCATGTCTAAAAATATCAGTTTAGCCAGTGAGGTCATTGGCTACATTGGGTGAGAGGTGAGACTGCTAAAAATAGAAAGTTATAAAAATAGCATTTCTGGGTCCCTTCCTATTTATAGTAGTCCCTTGTCTATCTATAGGAAGTAAAATTAATTTTGGTCTTAACAGCAGTTTGTAATATTAATTAATTAATTCAGTTAAGTTAATTAATTAAGGAAATTCGAATTTCAAATCTTTGTAAACATGCACACGAGTTTCCTCCACTGATTGAGGGAATAAGCATGAGTTCTATAATGAGAGAATCAGTTGACTTAGTTCTAACTAGTCAAGTCCAGCTAGATTATTTTAACAAGTTGTTAAAATAATAAAATATAGTTTGTTAATGCTTACATGCATGTGACAACTATTATTTTAGATAACTGAGGATTCACTCATGGATAACTGTTGCATGTCAGTTCTGTCAAAGACCTAGTTGAGATCAGATGTGGGACAGTGTACTATCATATGCTTAACTATTTCTAGTAAGTGGTTTTTGCATGGTTGAGGAACTAGTGTTCTCAAGGAATATGTAGTTGGACCATTGGTTGTTTTTGGTATGTTGGAATTAATAGCATGTGCTTTTGCTACTATTTCCTAAGCAAACTACGTAAGGACCATAGGGAAAGCCTATATAAACAGGGCTTGGGTGGTTCATGAGACATATCTTCCTAGTTCATTGAGAACTGAATAGCTTGAGAGCTAATTCTTTTTGTATTGTGAAGAGGGTTTCCACTTGATTGATAATACATGGTTAGGGTTTTATGCTGGTGCTTTCCCTAGGTATATCTTGTGTTATGTGTGATTAATTCTCTTGATCAGTTATGCATGTTTCTACTTGATGTTGCTCATGATTTCGATTATGCTTCCACTTAATGTTTTGTAGAAGTAGAACAAGTATTATTCTTTAGGACATTGCTTATATCGGTTTGTTCTACAGGTGAAATTTCTACAGTACTATTACCTCTCACTTAGAGGCTCACTTCACCCCCCATTTTGTAGTAAGAGAACCTAGAAACAATTACGTTACACACTCAATAGGCACACTCACCTTGCTTTTCGAAGATACCATCATAACATTCTCATGTGTTGAATGGCAAGAGCCGAGGAAAATCTCTAAGTAAATGGAAAATGAGCCATCATACCAAAAGGGACTCCCACACCAAACGATGTGAGGTCTAATTGGGACATTATACCGAAGAGATCCCCTAAAAGTTGGCGGATCCAGCATCGTTAACATGGTGTAAGGCCCATATCGGAGTGGGTGAAGCTTGCAGTGGGGCCCAACAAGGCACTCCTTCTACAAATGTAACCAAATTTTGTCAACTTACTGGAACTTGTGTGGCACCTGATGGTGTTCATCTCATTGCTTGTAATTTGCATTTTCTTTGTCTAACATGTCATGGACCTATTGGTTGATCTACTGAATATGCTCAATGAAGATGTTAGCCTTGTCAGATTCAGACTGGACATGAGCCGAATCTGGCTTAGTAGCTGCAAATGGTATGGAAACATCAATGGGACATAGTGTCAGGAATCCCAGCCCCACCTGAAAGGGGCTATGGGAAGTTGAGTTGTGGAGAGCCCTATTGTAGTTGTGTTGGACATAAGGGAGGTTTTCATCGCATGGGCATGGGTGCTTCTATTTGTACGTGTGCATGATGTGCACGATCATCCTATTGAAAACCTCTATTTATCCATCAATTTGGGGGTGAAAGGTTATGGAATTAGTGAGCTTGTTATCCAACAACGACCAAAGGCTTGACCAGAATGCACTTAGGAACTAGTTGTCCCAATCTAAGATAATGGATTGTGGGATTCTAAAGTATAACCATACTCGTTCAAAGAAGAGTTTAACATTGAATTCTGTTGAGATACTCTTCTTGCAGGTCGTTAGAATGGCCATCTTAGATAACCTATCGATGACCATGCAAATATAATCGTTTCCATGCTTGGTAGAAGGAAGGACTGACATGTAATCCATGGAGATAGATTCCAAGGGCTGGCTAGGAGTAGGAAGAGGAGTAACAAGCCTTGCTTCTTTATTGTATGTTTGACAATGGTTTACATAGTGAAGGATCTAATGTACTTCCCAACATCCTGTCGAAGGTTTTGCCAATAAAGATGCTTCTGCAGTACTGCCACTGTCTTTTCTACCCCAAAATGTCTAACAACTCAACTCTAGTGCGCCTCCTAAATCATCTTGGCAAGCTAGCATGAAAGTCCATAGAGGTTTCCCAGGTAGCATAATAACACGTCCTAGAGGTGAAAGTCTAGAATGTGCTTACCTTCCAAGAGCATATGGTATGTGGTGTTGAATTTTGGATCTCTCGTAAAGATGTGGCCATTCTGAAGTCTCGTGTCCACTAGAGTCGAGCATAGTGGTTAGTGCCATGAGCGATGGTTGGCTAAGCCAATCTACAAAATCATCAGTGTTTCCCTTCTTATACTTAATGTTCAAATCGAACTATTGTAGGTATGTGGACCATTTCTAATGGAGATCATTCTACAACTTTCCTTGTGTTTGTATGAACTACAAGGGTTGGTGATCTGTGTGGATGACCGTTTTCTTCTCTATAATTTAATGCGTCGATTTTTGGCATGCCTGCACAATGGAATACATCTCTTTGTCATATTTGGGATACTTTCAAACTGTGTATGAAAGAGTCTCATTGTGATATGCCACCGGATTCCCCTCCTGGGTGAGAAATACACCAATAACATAGTTAGAGGCATCTGTCTCAATCTCAAATAGTTGTTGCAGGTCTGGTAATGTGAGTACTGGTGCAAAAAAAAGGTGATGCTTCAACTTGATAAACACCTTCTGTTGGGAATCAAACCAAAAGAACTTTGCTTTCATTTTGCCCTTGGTGACTTGACTCAAAGGGTGTGATATGAGAGAAACCCAACATGAACCTGCGGTAGAAATTCGCAAGAACCAAAAAGTTGCGGAGCCCTGTTGCAGTGGTTGGGGCTAGCCAATCCTGAATAACTTGTATCTTGGTTAGGTCCACATGCACATTTTGTTCATCAATGATGTACGCCAGATATTGAACCTCGGTCGTACCAAAAGTGCATTTCTCCAAATTGGAACACAATTTCTATTGACGCATGGTTTGGAGGACTAGTAGAACATGGTGAAAGTGTTATTCCCAACTCTGGATGAAGATCGGGATGTCATCCAAATAAACTACCATGAATGAGTTGGTGAAGTGCCGCAAGATGTCGTCCATTAGCCTCATGAAGGTTGCGAGGGCATTCGTCAACCCAAAACGCATGACCAACGATTCGAAAAGGCCCTCCTTGGATTTGAAGGCAATATTCCACACATTAGAGGGTTTGATTGGTGCCTGGTGATAGTTGGACTTCAAGTCACTCTTGCTGAAATATTTGGCCTCCTTCAGCTGGTCCAGAAGGTCACTTGATAGTTAATACAAAGTCTCTAGATCTCGTACATCTTTTGTACCAACATGATCGGGCTCCTATAAGGTGATGAACTTGGCTTGATATGCCCTTTTTGCAATAGCTCCTGAATCTACCTCTTGATTCATCATTCTCCAAAACAGAGCGTTAATAGACCATTTCGTTGGGTAGCGGTGCACCCGGGGTCAGATCGATGGAGTGCTTAACCTGACAGTGTAGGGGTACCCCTGTGGGTGAGGTGAAGATGCCCCTCTACTCCTCCATGACCTTGTCCATTTGTTGTTGTCATGTGGAGGAGTCCTATCTGGAGGCCGTGGATGTGGTCACAATCTTCTTCTTGCCTTGAGGGAGAATCATAAGGAAGATAAATTTCTTGTTTGGGGAAAGTATATTACTTCATTGCTTCGTAATGATCAAAGAGATGGTGGTAGGTGGTGCTACCTCTAATATCATATATAACCTATTTCCCAAAGTAATAATAACAATGTGAGGCTTAGACTCATTCACAACATGATGCTTCCACAAGTATGGTTGGCCTGATAATACATCACAAATTTCAAGAGGAGAAACATCACACAATACCTCATCTATGAAGGGCTTGATGTTGTAGGGAAGGCGACAATGTTGGATGACGTGGAGATCTCGGCCTTGGTGAAGCCACCTGATGGTGTAGGGTTGCAGGTGTGGTGTGGTTAGTAGGCCCAACTGCTTCATGATCTCTACTAAAATGAGGTTCTTTTGGCTCCTGCTATCGACATTGAACTGCAGTGGAGAACTCTTCACCCACATCAATGAGTGGAAGAGACACTCCCCCTCCTCTGGATCTTCTGGATCAATCTTTTGTATCTTAGTGGTGGCAATGGTGGCACAAGGCTCTATGTCAATAAGTTGCTTCCCTTTTTCATTCCCCTTGTCAGGTTCTGACTCAAAGTCGGAACATGCATCTGATTCAGAAGCCTTCAGCTCGACCACCAATGACTGCTTGGCTCAACACTCACTTGTATTGCGAGTGGGGCTCTTATGGAACTTGATCGGTCCCATCAATAGGTATATTTTGGATTTCATTGTGTTATCCTCTAGCACTTAAAACTCTCATTTTCTTACAGTAATTCACATTTTTAGCCATAATATGCTTAGTTGGAAGACTAAAAGGTGTTTATCATATTGTATGGCCTAATGTGATTAATATGCATGTCAAAGAAGCATTTTAAGATATATTTACCATGTCCTGATTCTTGTTCATCCAGATGATCAGGAGAAGACAGCTTTCACTACACCATGGGGCACATTTATGTATGCAAAAATGCCCTTTGGCCTCATGAATGCAGGAGCCACTTTCCAGAGGGCTATGGACATTGCTTTCGCTGAAGAAAAAGATAAATCA
>APFE030193106.1:7286-48068 GCA_000404065.3 Pinus taeda
CAGACAATCAGAGATATTGGCAAGTTTTCCAAGATGATGAGGAGATTGATGATTTTCTGCAAAACAAAGGCAAGTTCAAAGAGACCTCAATTGATGTAGAAAATGATGATGGTAAACGCAATGGCACAGATGATGTGCAGATCAATCAAATGGACGTGTTGCAGTTAAAGAATAATGTTTTTCCTAAAGGCTTGATACCTTTAGAAGAACTCTTCGATCAAGATGATGTAGCCCGCAAGCCAACATTGCAGCCAACAAAGAAGGGTGTAGAAGAGGTCAATATCGGAACAGCTGCTAATCCTAAATTGGTAAAATTGTCTAAACCCTTGCCACCAAAAATCAAGGACAAATATATCATTTTGTTGTCTTCATTTGTAGATGTGTTTTCTTGGGACTATTCTGACTTAAAGACATATGATACCAATATAATTTAGCACACTATACCCATCAAGCCAAATCAAAAACCATTCAGACAGAAGTTGAGAAGGCTAAATCCAAAGTTGCTGCCATCTATTGAAAAGGAGATAAATAGGTTGTACAAATCAGGAATCATTGTTCCCATTAGATTTTTGGATTGGATCTCTAATTTGGTGCCCATATGAAAGAAGACAGGTGAGATTCACTTATGCATTGATTTTAGAAATCTTAATAAAGTTTCATTGAAAGACAACTATCCACTGCCCAAAATGGACCATATACTTCAACAAGTAGTGGGAGCATCTCGTATGTCACTACTTGATGGTTATTCCGGATATAACCAAGTTTCTATCGATGAAGATGACCGAGACAAGATAGCGTTCACCACTCCATGGGGAACTTTTCATTACGCTAAAATGCCTTTCGGTTTGAGGAATGTGGGTGCCACATTTCAGCGTGCAATGGACTTGGCTTTCGTAAATGAGAAGGATGTCTTTTTTGTTGTGTACCTGGATGATTTGACGATGTTTTCTAAATCTGATGAAGAACACATGTACCATCTAGAAACTATCTTTCAAAATTGCAGAAAATATGGCTTGTCACTGAATCCGAAAAAGAGTTTGTTCGCCATGGAGGAAGGCAAACTACTCGGGAAGATTATCTCAAAAGATGGCATTCGTATTGACCCAGCACATGTGCAAGCAATTCAACAAATCAATCTACCCCAGAATAAGAAAGAGATTCAATCTTTCAATGGTAAAATGAATTTTCTATGCCGCTTTGTACCTAATCTTCCTGAGCACCTAAGAGAGATTACAGACATGCTTAAGAAGGACAGCCAAGTGAGATGGATGGAGGAGGCTGTAAAATCTTTCAATTTAGTCAAATTGGCTCTTTCTTCAGCTCCAGTTCTAGTCAGCTCGGACTACACTCAAGATTTCATATTATTTTCATTTGCTTCAGAGCATACTATGGTAGCTGTGTTATTGTAGAAAAGAGATGACCATGAAAGACCCATTTCATTCTTCAGCAGAGCTATAAGAGATGCAGCCTTAAAATACAACATCATTGAGAAGCAAGACCTTGCACTTGTGAAATCATTGGAAGATTTCCTTGTATATATTCTGCATTCTCATATTTTGGCCTATGTTCCTAACACTATTGTCAAAGATGTTTTAGTGCAGACCGATCTGGAAGGAAGACGAGGCAAGTGCATTGCAGCCTTGCTGGAATATGATGTGGAAATAAAGCCCACAAAGCTGGTTAAAAGACAGGGATTGGCAAAGTTAATGGCTGAATCAAACTTGCACGCCTTGGACATAAATCTTATCGCTACTATGTCAGATGAGAATGAGCAAGGATCGTCAATTCAAGTATCTGAAATGTTTGTTCTTTCTCCATGGTATTCAGATATCATATATGTGCTTAAAAATTTGTCACCACCGCCTGGCATGACTAGAAACAAAGCAAGAACACTCAAGTTGAAGGCTAGTAAGTTTTGCATTCTAAATTCTGCACTATACTGGAAAGATCCCAGTGGCATTCTGTTAAATTGTTTGGTGGAAAAGGAAGCAAAGAAGGTCATGGAGGACTACCACCAAGGAGACTGTGGTGGTCACCCTTTTTGGAAATCAACAGCAAGTAAAATTTTGGGAGTAGGGTACTATTGGCTGACATTGTTCGCTGATGTATATAAGATGGTCAAGAACTATCATAAGTGTCAGATTTTCGAAGGAAGAAGGAAGTTACAGCCTCTACCACTCAAGCCCATTGAAGTGAGTGCCCCTTTTCAGCAATGGGGGTTGGATTTCATTGGTGAAATTCATCCCGCTTCTTTCGGTCAGCACAGATGGATCCTCATATCGACAGATTATTTCACGAATGGATCGAGGCAATTCCCACCAGACAAGCTACATATGCGGTAATCATTTCATTCCTTGAAAATAACATCTTGTCTCGCTTTGGTTGTCTGAATAAGTTAATCACTGATAACGCAGTAGCTTTCAAATAAAAAAGGATGGTAGAATTTTGTCATAAATATCACATCACTACCTATCATCCACAAGGAAATGGATTGGCAGAGTCATCGAATAAATAATCGGTCAATATCATCAAGAACCTGCTGGAAATAAATAAGAAGAGCTGGCATAAGAGGTTGGTCAATGCACTTTGGCCAGATCGGGTCAGTCAGAAGAAATCCATTGGTACATCACCTTTTGAGCTTGTTTATGGATTTGATACAGTATTTTCTACCTCTCTCACTACCCCAGTAGTCAAACTTCTTCAGGAGGTCAGCATTGAAGAAGATCCTATGTAGAGAAGGTTGAATCAAATGGTCCACTTGCAGCAGACCAAAGAAGAAGTTTTCAAGAACACATCCAAATTGCAGGAGAAGATTAAGAAAATTTATGACAGAAAAGAAAAGGCGGACAAATTTCAGTTGGATGATGTGGTGTTGAAGCAAGATGCAAGGAATGAGGAGAAGGGTAAGCATGGTAAGTTCGAGAACCTCTGGAAAGGTCCATTCAAGATTGCAACATATCGAGGTCAGAATGCCTTTCTTCTGAAGGAAATGAATGGGGAAGATTGTCCAGGAAGGCCGATCAATGGCCGGCTGCTCAAGCGGTACCATTTCTGAGTTATTAGCGCTGCTTCCACTGTCACTATAAATACCATTTTATTTCAATTTGGTTTGAGTTTGTCAAGTTAGTCTTCAAGTAATTTCAATGTCAAATTTGAGTCAATTTTTTTTGGTCATTTTAGTTTCATAAATGAGTCAGAGTCCTGTATTGATTGTCGAAATAATGACTCCATAGCCCAATGGATGAAGGCACTGTCTAGCTCTTCCATAGATCTACTGTTCTTGGCATCTCCAAGGAGCTACCATCCCCCATTGGAGCCAATGTTAGAGTTGGTCTTGTCAGTCCTCCATCAGAGATCGAAGCTCTTTCTGCATTTCATTTTTAGGTTTGTCACTCCATTCAATCCGTTGCATTCCACTAGGGGCATGCCATAATCTAACGGAAAAGGTCTTGTTAGTCAGTTCACCTCATTTCTGGCACCTGTTCGCTTAGGTCTTTTGTCAAGGTTCACTAAAATCCATGTCAGTCAATGTTCGATTTTTTAATGGACGAGAGTCATTTTCAATCATTAGGTCTAGGGAGTAGCCAATTTGGTCCTCAAACATGTCCAATAAAGCCATGCAAGCTAAAGGGAGGCCCATACAAAGTTATAAATCAAAGAGTTTCATCGTCATGTGGACAAAATTCGATTGTTCTTCAAAATTCTGTTTTGAAGAAAAGTCAAACAGTGTGTCATTTGTGATAATTTTCATAAAAAAATCGCCAGTTGATTTCTTCAGGTGTAGTCATGGTTTCCGTGGCGAAATGCGCTGTCATGCAACCCCTGCAAAAAGTGCCGAAAATCTCATCATCCTAGCTAAAAATTCAAAGGAAAAACTAAAATTCAGTGTTGCATTAAGTCAGTGAAAAGAGCCAAAATGAAACATTAGCAAAGTGGGTTTTGGAGAAGAAAAAATTAAACCCATGACTCCAAATGCCTATATATACAAGTTTCCACAAAAAAACAAAGTCATTGTGCAAATCAAGGTCATAGAAAAACATAGCAAAGCATTGAGAGAGCAAAGCACGCATTTGGAGTGAAGTTGGAGTCATTTTTAGGAGCGCGGTGCACAAACAGAGGGGCGTGGCACAAATAGAGAGTGCGACGCACACAACTCCACCCCACAATGCAAAGTTTACACAGGCGTGGCACATATAAAGAGCATGGCGCACTGGGTTTGTCGCGCGGTGCACACCCAGAGAGGCCCAAAATTGTTCCCAATTGCATCAAAATTTTTGGAATTCCTTTTAATTTCCAGGTAGGGTCTGTCTCTTGGCTTTCTCATCAATTTTTTTTGAAGGTTATGGTGGTTCATGGCTATTTATAGTTGCAACAAGAACTCATAAAACCAATCACTAAGAAAACATCAAAGCCATTGTTGCTAGGGTTTCCAAACTTGTGTGTGGATGCCAAGGTTCTTTCCCCCTCTCATTTTTTCCCCTTCTCTCCATTTTTCCCTTCCCCCCTATCCCATTTTTTCTTATTTCCTCCATCCCATTTTTTCCTATTCTCCCTGCCATAAAATATTACCAAACATTCCTACCCTATTCGCTATCCCCTCCACTCATTTGTCAACTATAAAACCCCAAAACCCTACCTTATCAAATCCCCAAACCCTCCTACATATCCCTAAACAAAAATTCTCCCCATAACCCCTATTCCCATCATATTATTCCCGTCCTAACACTCCCTTTTTTCATTGTTCCCCTTGGTGGAAGATATCACAACAACTCCTAGTTTCATACCATCATCAAACGGCAGCCCAAGTACAATACACACAGCAGTCGTGCCATCTGAGCATTCATCAGAGTATGAGATGGAGACACAAAGTGATTCATCCTCAAAAGAACAGGCTCACAGGAGACATCACAAGAGTGGAAAACATGTTAGGGATGAGCCAACCACCCTCACTGAATTGCAGGCCTGCCCTCTTGCTATATCATGCTTCCAGCATCTATCATGTTTTTAATTTTGTCAAAGGGTGGCTAATGTTAGATTTCATCATGAGTTGGCCCGTATTTTTGTGCTTCACCTACATGGAGGTCACTCTATCTTGGCTGGGGTCACCTTCACATTGACACCCGAAACTATCTCATTAGAAACTGGGCATACCAAATGTTGGAGAACAGTGGCACAAGAAACAGAAGGTGGATAGGAAGCATTATGAGCCTTACATTAAGGCCAGTTTCATGAGGAAGCTCACAAGAGTCTTTCCATTCAGATATTTGAAAGATGAATATGCTCCACTCATGCAATTGAACATGAAATACTTCAGCTATGAGGGGAGGTTCTCTCATCTATATGCCTATCACATCAAATTGCTCATGCACTTTACTAGGGTATCGATGATGAACCTTCCATTTTTCATTTGTAGGAACATAGAGAGGATGAACACCTTCATGTAGTACAAGACCCCTCAGCAGCAGCTTAATGGTGTTTATCACTTTTCTCTTATCCGGATTTTGGTGGATCATCAGTTGGGATTGCAGGGCATTAATTTGGATGACTTCATCTCCCGTGACCTTTTCAGCACTTCACAGGTATTATCAGAGGTAGAACATGAGATAGGTGGTCCTTCTCATCAGTATGAATGCCATGAGACCACTACTATGCCAGTATTCATCACATATCGGAGAGGCAGTAGGCATTTGTTTGCAGCAACAAAGTGAGTGTTATATCCACTCGGGGTGGAAGGGGCCTCACTTCTGACATCAGAAACACAGGTACAGGACAAGGGCAAGAGGCCCATGCATGACGAGGGGCCATCAGGAGAACAGGAGGCCAACTTCATCTTCCTTCATGATGATGATGCATACGAGGAGAGTGCCAAACTTAGGAGGACCATCCAGGAGCAGAAAACAGAGATCCAATACTTGTCACTCAATTTGGAGAGGACCAAATGGATTATCAGGTATTTGGAGTAGAGGAAAAAATAGCTTGAGGACCAGCATGAGATCATGGAGCTACAAAGCATCCATGAGAATCGACAAGCTGCCCAACATAGGAGGATTGAGCTCACTCCATTGGAGCAATAGATTAACAATGACCGTGAGTCTTGGCTCGAGCGCATCAACATCCACCTTGAGAGACTGCTAGAGAAGGCTGATAGAGACAAAACCATACTGAGGTGGATGGTCTATCACTAAAAGGCACAGAACATGAGTTCAAAGGCTCAGATAAGGAGTTTGAAGGCAAAATTGAGCAAAGCGACAAAGAGGCAAAAGAGGCAAAAGGAGCAAGATCGGCTTCGAATCTTGGCCGAAGCCTCTGTGGCCTAGCATAGTACCTCTTAGAAAACCTCCAACCCAAATTTCAAGAAATTTGGGGCAATTTTAGTCACATGCCAAATTTTTGGTCACAACACAGGTTTTTCCTCCCTGTGTGCTGCACCACTGGCGCGGTGCTTAGGATTGGGAGCTCCAAATTGCAAATGGTTTGCATTTTTGGATTCATCATGCAAATTTAGAACTACTGGTGCATGGACAAGAGATTTTGGCATGATTTGAGTCTCTAGGAGGTCAAAAACACTCAAAAAATGACCTCTTTGCTCCTATTCTGACACGTAGGAAGCAGTCTTGGGAGAATGAAGATTTGGAGGGGAAAATGAGCACCAAATTTAGAAATTCGACTTGGGTTGGAAATTTGATAGCCCACAATTTCCAAAAAGCATAGTTGAGCACAATTTGGACTCCTAAAGGTACCTCAAAACAACCTCCAAAGTGGCGCGGCACATATAGATTTGGGTGCGGCGCATATAGAGAAAAATGCCAAATCTCTTCCGCTTCGTGACATTTCGATTCGTGACTTTCTCCAACTGGGCCCACTCATCTACACTTCATTTTTTTTGAAACCTAAGGCAAAATTTAAAGTAGCTTCACTAGAGAATGGCTTCTATCCAAGTGGCAAAGGAAGGCGAGTAGTCACCCAAGCCATTTGTCATTTTTGTAATGCTGCACCTGTAACTAATGGTTGGCTTTACATCTCCATTTTGTAATGATTTGAGAAACTCCCCAACTCTTGGTCATTCTATTTCCTCAGGGCATAGTCTATATATTGTATGCAAACCATTTACAAAGGGTTGGTTGGCATGTAATTTCTGGGAGACTGTGGGAGAGAAACTCAGTTCCTCATTGTATATTTTGACAGAGGATTAATGAAAGGCAGTGGCTCTGTTTCATGAGATTCTTGTGGCATGATGTAGAAAATGTGTTCTCTTTATGTTTCATATGTATTTCGTTATGTTTCATAGTTCATTCATATTCATTTTAGTGAAATTTTCTAAGTAATATAAGGTAGAATTCATTTTTATTGCTCTGAGTGTGGGAAAGTTTCACGTATGTGTTCTTCTTCTGTTGAAAAGGGTTCATGTCTTTATGCCCTTTTCACCCTCCTAAACAATCTTTAGATTCTGCATTACTTCAAATTTAATTGCTAGACTTTCCGCCTATCTCGCCTCACGAAGTAATCTGTGCCTTTGTGTTAAATTCTCTACTCATTGCTGTCCATTGGTCCCATACCATCCCAGAAACTCAGTCATTCATAAAAAATTGCTTCTTGTATCCATATTTGTTTACTAGCCTAAAATCAATATTTCACTGTAAGTCATCTCAGACCATTTTGTTTATCTATTCATTGAGCGTGACATGGAGAGAGCCCTCTCCTGTTCTGGTAGGGCTAGCTACCAGACTAAGTGTGGTTTGTGGTTACCCTGAATTTTGCCTTCCTTCAGCCTAAGGCAGATTTAGGTGCTAACATCTTCGACACATCCAACTCAAATATTTATGGGTAAGTCCTTTTAACTTGTCTTTTGCAGCATTTCCATCGCTTTTTGTGTTTTCGCTTATGTCAGTGTTGTTTTCTTGATTTCTATGAATGCTTGTTGTTGTTTGCATGCATATTAGCTTGTACTAGAACCATTTCAGTTTTCGTTAACATCTCACTACTATTGCATGCATGACATTGTTTTGCATGAAGGGTTGTTGATTCGGTGACTCACTTCTCACACATGCATGTCATTTGATTTTCTAAATCTTTCATTCATTTTTTGCATGCATGATCATTCACTCTTGCTTACACTCAGTATCACCATGCATCCACATTCACATTTTCTTTCAGTTGCCCGTCACCAGGTCTGGAAAACCCTGGCCCAGACTCTTCCTCACCAATATAGCATTGCACAATCCTGAGAGGGAAGGCTTTGCCTTCGTCTCAAAAAATGTGTATTTATGCCCAATGACTATCCTTTAGTCTTCCATTGTGCAATTCTGAGAGGTAGTCACTGTTGGCCTAGAAAATTGTGTAATGCAGTCACTGGGCCTACAACCATTACCAGTTGAAAATGCACATTGTATAATTCTAGCAGCTAGCCAACCTCCTATTAGCGTGGATTTCCTTTTCTGCAATTCTAGCAGCTAGTCACCTGGCCTCCCAGGAAAAATTGTGCAATCCTTGCTAGTCAATCCCTAGGTATGTTGCATGTTCTTCCTCAAGTTTTCTTTGGTTTTAGCTGATAGATTTCTTGCCATTCATGCCACTATGTCTCCAAATCTAGTAGGTGTTCATCCATCTCTCAACAGTCCAAGATCAATGGCCTCCAAGAGAACAAAATCAGAGGAAAATTATGAAAGTGCAATTGGAGTAGTAGTTGAGCAAGTGTCTACAATTCTTCTGATCTATGGAGATGCCAAGCTGATTTTAGAAAAGGACATCAAGCTGAAACACCAAGAGGTCAATAATACATTTGTAAGAACATTTGGGGAATATCTTGAAGACCACCAGGTCTATTCAAACATCCACAAGTCTGGCTTGTATTGGATTGCATGGAGGTATCCCGTGCTCCCATGCATAGACATGATACATTCAATCGTCTCACACACTAACCCAGAGATGGTGATATTGAGAAGTGTCAATGGGATGGATATTGTCACCTTCAGGGCACATGATTATGAACAGATTTATCATATGTTGAAGCCAGTGATCACCATGGAGACACCCTTCATCATACCCAACAATAATGTCAACTCCAGAGATATCTTCAAGAACTGGGTGAACGAGCCAGCCAAAGTCAGGATGACACCCAACCTAGTGTACAAGATGAAGATACTGCATAAGGCATATCGATACTTGGTAATCCTTGCATGTCACTTATGTGGCCGAGAGAGAACGGAAACTTTCCCGAAAAGTTGAGTGATCATGTTGGACCAACTAGCTAGAGAAGGAAAAGCATGCAACTGGTCTAACATGTTGGCTCACTAGCTGAAGGAACAGGTAACAATAGTAGGACAGATGCCCAAAGGTTAGCAAGTAGAAATCTACATGGCCACTTACATATTAGATGCAATTTGTGCCCATCAAGAGTTCTCAGGCTTGAAGTGGGCATGGACATCGACGGAGACCTCTATGAATACTTATTGTAAGATGTTGTCGGAATGCAGCTTTAGACGAGTTATCACAAATCTATGCAATCATTTTGTCACCCCAGTGTACAAGAAAATATTTGAACAGGTTCCACCATGCATGTCGAAGGCAAGAATGGAGGCACTAATTGATATAGCAGATTGGTATTCCTTACCATATCGCACCTTCATACAGATGTACAATGCGGAGAATCCTCTGCATGTTCTACTGAATTTTTCCTTGGACAAACTCATCATGAAGGAAGTATCATATCACATCTCAGCAGGATTTCCAGCCAGGCTACACCAGAAGAAGAAAGCACCTTGTTCCACTCTTCTGTTATGGATCACATTATACGAGATACGAAATTTCAAGCATGTGGATGAAGAAGTAGAGGAGATCAAGAAATATCCATTCGACCCCTGGAGCCTCAACCCTTATGACCCACATTTCCTTGTGAAAGACCATTGCATGAGAGTACAATTTACTTGGATCCACGAGGCATGCCATTGGGCGAAGGAAGACCCATGGAGATATTTCCACAGCTTCTCCAGACACAATGAACCAATCGGCATCACTGTGGAATGGTCATTAAAGAAATGTGAATGCACATCCTAGAGAGCACCAGCTGAAGCAACAGTAGAGGTAAACATACCAGTGCACAACAAGGGAAAGAGGAAGATTTTCGACAACATGGAGGACGAAGAAAGTTGCATGTTCCAAGCAGACCCATTTGTGTAGAAGGAAGCTTTGGTAATAGATGCATAGAGACAACAGTGTGATAAGAGGAATGTGAAAAGGCATAGAGAAAAGTGGAGAATGGAGGAAAAAAAGAAGGAGTTGCATGAGTTGAAGGAGAAAATTTGAAAGGAATAGGAGTTGCGTAGACAGGAGAAGGAAGCATAGCAGGAACAAGTATAGTAGGGGGCGCAACATGTACTGACAGATGAAGTTGTAACCGTACAGGTAGTTGACTTATCAAAACAACTGGCATCAAGTAGACAGGGTGAACCATTGGAGGAGTAGAAATTTTCTCAAGAGATTGAGAAATCACTTGAGCATATGGATACTGACATAGAGAAACATGATTTAGAGAAAGAAATCAACCTCATACCCCACCACCAAGAGGTCGATCCACCAGCTTCACCGAATCCAGAAGAGGAGCAAGTCACAAGTGATCAAGGAGACTCTAAGATCCTTGGAGACAATCCAGAAGAGTGAATCCCAACATAGAGTTTTGAAATCTCACAGAGTGTCGACTTCGGATGATCACACATCTCCAGTGTAGTTTGAGGAATGATTGATTATGTTTGACATGTGAAAAAATCCAATAGCATTGGCCATTGTTAATAGAGCATATTCCGAAGCCACTAGCTCAAGTGTTTTCTTCCTGATAGATGAGAACAAACGAATGGCTAAGGAGTTACACAAGGACAAGTAGGGAGGAGAATTGGTAACAGAATCCGCATGAGCAGAGATGAAGAAGCCAATACTGGATGAAGTATTTTCCTTTGATAGAGTCATGTCGGTGTTGTATTCCAAGTTTGGTACTGTGCATAAGGAAATTGTCCATCTCAATGGTTGGCAATGACGATGTGCAAGGAGAGCACGTATCTTATCGAACGTTCATGCTGCTATTGATTACATGCAAACATGGACAATGAGATACAAGGAACCCCAACTACACTTTCCTAAGATGATGAAGACCAGATCAGCCGAGCTGAAAGCACGCTCCAGAGTCAGATTGGGAAGTATGAAGATCTCCCGCAACTCATCACTAGTCTACAGGATTCCCATGCATGGGTACTCAGGAGTATGGATGTTGTCATGCATGCACATTCGATCTCATCTATTGGGACACTCACCTAGGTGAAGACAAAGGCACAGGTCTGACTGGAGCTTGACTCGTAATTTAATGAGTTGATGCGCATAGCCACCAACCCAGACTTGGTGATTAGTGTAGACACCATGCACAAGGGTGTTGTTGGTCTAGCCGCACTCAAGACAATGATGTGCATGTTATCAAATGAGTTACCAGAATGCTATGGAGGCAAGATTTTGTTTCGAGAAAGATGTCATCTTAGAGTACAAGAACACCATCGCAGACTACCAAGCTTGGCATCAGTTTGCTACTGTCGACCACGATGAGGATGTTGAAGAGCTGGTCTTCTCACTATTTTCCGAGTCATAGTGATGTCCTTCATGGCTTGCTCAAGCCTATTTTATCTCACATGGGTACATGTGCAGATTGTATGTAATGTCTTGCCAAGTGTAATTTCAAGTGAAGTTGGATGTAACACTCATAGGGTGATGAAGACTCACGGGGGTAGATGAACTGTCACAAAGGGGGATGTCAAGTGCCACCCTATCCTTTTCTTTATATAGTCCCTCATAACTAATTATAGAGGCTTTTTGCCAACCAAGCTTCCAATAGGAGTATCTTAGAGAGAGCCTCGACAATATTGTAATGTTCCTTGGCTTCTCCACTATGCAGAGCTAGTATATCGCTTTGGAGGAGCAGGCGGTTGTGGCTGTAATGTTCCATTATCAGGACTAGGGTTGCATGTGGATGTATTGTATGACTGGAACTTACACTTTTTAATATAACATAGCCAACACCATTCATGCATATGTCATATTGTATTCTAGCTACCTTGTTTACTCTAAATGATATATGCATTTGTTTACTTATGCAAGCATGTATCAACTATTCTGCATAAGTATGTATGAATCTTACTAAAATGTGTTGATTGGTTTAACCATCACTTTGGATTTCTCGCTAGTGTGCTTTCCATCTTGTGATGCATCTTCACTTTTGTGTTCCCTTCCAAGCCACGTACTATTACAGGTTTCTAAGGGGCACACTCACCCCACTTTCCATGTGTTAGAAACATTAATGCACCTTCCTTGACTCTATGCAGCTATCACACCCTTGCTACCAACATGGACATCTTACTTGCCTCTGTGCGAAACCGCGGTCAAGGCGATACCGTATGACCGAATGTTGGGACTCCTACACGAAATGGTCTGAGGTCTAATTAGGATTTCTTACCAGTGAGATCCCCTAACACGTTGACGGGTCCAACACCGTCAACATCTCAACATCCTCCATGGACCACGTTTCATAAATTTTCACACTGGATCCAATATCGACACTTAAGCTCAAAAATCAATAATCAAATTGTAACTCGTCATCCTAACACAATCATCAATCTCTGACTCAACTGAATCAACCAATCATTGAAACCCAATCATCAGTCTCTGACACAACTGAATCAACCAATCACTGAAACCAAATCATCAATCTCTAACGCAATTGAATCAACCATTCACTAAAAACCCAATCAACTGACACTTAGTAAAAACTCAATGCAGTTAGATCACTATAACTAGTACACAGAACTGAACCGAGAATACTGCATCAACACACATAATTAACTACAACCCTAATCATTCAAATGCCAAAATGTATACTACTTCACTTAAGGCAACCCGTGTGTATACACACTTTTCTGTAGAGAAACCCGCGTACACATCTTAATAGACTAAAAAATTGAAAACTTGCAATTATGAATCAAACTCAAAGTTCACCAAAGATATTTTGAAATCTTTTGTTAGTTTACAAAACCATGATATAGTCAACAACATCACTAATATTTTCAACCAATCATGTAAGAAAATTCAACTTCATCATTCAATCATTTTTACTTCAAACATTATCACTCAACCCAGATCAACATGAGGACAACATTGACAGATTACAGAGAAATAGTAGCACTCATTAGGTTGATCAGTAATTTATGAATAGAAACCCCTTATTTTATATACGTGACTTTGAAGAAGATAACCCACATGTATACACACTTTTCCCAAGACCAACTAGCGTATAGATCTACAAACTTTGACCTAAAATTGTGTAGCTCTTCAGAACTTCAAAAAGACCCAGCTCATAATATTCAGAGGTAAAAAACGTGCCAGTACTTAGATCTAGTCAATCCATGAGCAAATCATACAATGAAAATTCATTTCATGTCTCATGATCCTGATCCATCATTGTATTCATTAGTACATAATTATTTCATATCTATTGGATCTCATCCATCATCAAACTCTCAGGTGCATACTTAGTTTAGATCAAGCAAAGCATCAAAAACCCAAAACATGATGTTGGGAACGGGTCCCCTAAGGGTCAATTTTGTGGTTAAACACCCATGTTTTGGGGCAGAAGGCCCGAATTTTGTGTAAAAAAATGTGAATTCTATGCATTTTGTGGTCATGAAGCATGGAGAGTCTAGATGAGTTGTGGTGGTTTTGGAGATCTACCCATGATCCGCAGACCATGGGATTGAATAAAAAGGGAAGTCTTAGAACATATAAGGGGAAAATATAGTAAATAAGTTAGATTCGTGAGTCATTGGTAATATTTGGTGAGCTAAGAGCCAGAGTCTTAGTGTAGGAACAGGCTCTGCAGCAAAGTGCGCAAAGGCCTAGGGTGGAAGTCCGCAACTGAGTGCGCATACCCTTGCAACTATGTGCGCAGGGTGGATAGAGTTTGTACTAGGAACTTGAATCATAAATAAAAAGAAGTATTCTGGAATCACTATGTTTTCTATCTCTGGTTATTTCATCTTATTATGATATGTTAATTTCTAGGTTTACATTATAATGTTAAATTGATGCATGAATGTATCTATTTCTATTTGTTATTTGAACACAAGTAATAATGTATGTTTTTGTGAGGTTGATATTAATTACATGATAATGTTGGCTAACCACTAAGATAATTAGGGGAAAAGATAGAAACATAGTCATGGAGGCACATAATTTCCTGGATCATTGTTTAGGGTTATGCAAAGGATAGTCAGATACCTTCGTGGAGGTCCTGAAAGATAGAAGAGGAAATACATTGATAAGCCTTAAGCACTTATCGATCTATGTGAAGGTAGGGATTAAGGTAGAAACCAACATCACAACCATCTCAGAGTGTGGAAACTTGGTTCCTGCGTCCCCCGTAATTTCTTTGGGTGAGACTTTGGCCCGTGCTCCATGGAATAATGCTGAAAGAGCCAATAGTGTAGGATTTGCTTGGCTGCCTAATGCTGAACTTGGGTCAAAGCCCATCAAGCCAACAAATGGTTCCACTGCTAAGATTGGGATTTGCATAACGAGATGTGTGATGTCATATCATTGGAATCCAACTAAGAAAGAGGTCAAAAACTGGTTGGATAGAAAGATCCACGAATTCGTGACGCAAGAAAACAAGAATCCGTGATTGATGAAAGAATAGTGGTTGGACAGATACCTGTACACAGAAATACATGAAATCTTTTTCTATTCCTTCCCAATTGAGTTATACGAGTGGATCGTGAAGTTCACAGATGTCCAATGAAGGTGGAGCCTTGACAATTCAATTGTTTGGACACTGGAGTTAGTAAGGAGGTTGGAAGCTTCTGAAGACAAGATCGCACACATTTTCGACCATTGGTGCCACCGCACCATAGGGGGATTTGCGACAATGTTCGCAATCAATACCTCTGTCAGTTACAATGAATGATCTAAAATGATCATATGTCAAACTGACGTAGAATTGATTAGCGCCATTAGTGAACTGAATATCAACTGAAAGTGCTTCTATCGTGATAATTTCTTGGAAAGCAATGAATTGAAAACAAAATTAAAACATAAGAAAGATGTAATCAGAAGTGAAAATAGAAAATACATAGCAATACTAGACAATAAGATTGATTATGGAGTTCATCCCTGATGGACTATGTCTCCGGGTCCGCTTTCAAGATGGGCGACTGATTTATTAGGATTGAATCTACGGAGGTTGATTACACAACAAATTGACCATGCTGATTGTGTACATAGGCACCTTTGGTCACTGTCACAAGAAAGCTCTTTGAAATAGCTTTCTAAGGCCTGTCACAGTTCCCAATTCTGACTCCCGATGCTCCTATAACACTAAAATCCAAAACAATCTATACCCTCCAGAATCTGCACATAAAACTCAAAACCACTCATCCCCATCTTCACTTAGAAAAAATGCCTTTATAACCCTACAAATACACTCTAACCTCTGCTTCCAATCTTTAGAATGCATGTGCTGACTTCTAGGGTTATTTTAGGGTTTTAGTTTGATAAATTATGTCACCTAGGGATAGAGTCCAAGGTCTTCGAATTAGTTTAATGAAAAAAATAAAAAAAATAACCCAAAATAAACTTTGGATAAGCCTAAATCCATTAGCGGTTAGCTAACCAAGCGGAGGCACTGACATCACATGTACACAGGCAATTGACCCACGGTGAGGGCTCTGATGGTTCCACTAACCATTTTCCGTGATGGTTGGTGGTTTCGGGTAACCTGACGTTCACATAGCATTACTACTCGCTTGACCATAACTTTCCACAAAAATGTGGAGACCAACCCTGACTGTGCAGTGAGATGATGTTCATATGTCTTCTCCCGAAGTGGTTATGGTTAGGGGCCTTCTCCGATGCAGTGACACAGATATCTGTTGTAGTTAGAGCCTAGCTGTCAGTTTGTTCACATGTCATGTGGTCTCGTTGCGGTCTCCAAGCATGGCAGTTAGGACTAATATATTTGTTTTGCAATGTTTTATGTTTTATTACATAGGCTTTTAATGAACATGGACTGAAAGGGTATTTTAGATGGTTTTGTAATGATTTGTTTTAATATGGTTTGTTTGTATTAGGTTTTATTTTAATGGGTTTAGGTTTTGAATTTTGTTTGTCCACCATAGTTTTTGTAGGTAGGTTTATACAATTATGTTTAGGGTTTAGTCTTCAAACTTTTACACCCTTTTAACACAAATTGTCACAAGGCGACATACAACCCACATGATGATAACCATGGACCAAACTTGACAAACATACCCTGGCAAAAATGACGATGAACACATGTCGACATATAGGTACTAAACACCATAAAAACCCACATTAACGATTGACATCATTGAGAAACCTGAACCATAAACATCACTGTCAAAGATGAATATACCAGATTGAATGTTGACGATGAAACTGGACCTGTGCAACTGATCTGAAAATATCCTCTTGGATCAATCCTCTCCACTTGAAAGCTTTTGGACCACAAAGGTTTGAATAGACAGATAGTAAATGAGGGTAGAGATCCCTCACTCTCCACCTTACCCTGATAATGAACCAATACATTCGATCAACCACCTAAAAGTGATGAATCTGATGATGTTGATCATGGCACATTTTGAATTGGTGAATTGTTCCATCCTTATGAACTATGCATAACTTACGATGATGGTCAAACAACCTGTTATGAACATGGGAATTGGTTTCTTTCCATGAAGTACCATGAATTAGTGATTCATAAACATATTTGAAAACAGTCTCTACATGATATTGTTCAACACTTTTTTCATGTATTAACAATATATATTGCTGAATGAGAGAGACAATCAAAGACATTTTTGACATCAAACCAACTATTTGACTTGATATACTTTCCTTCTTCCTGATTACTAAGTGAACTTGCTGCAATAAACCCATCAAACTGTAAGGTGTAAATTGCTGCAACTTAGTTTGAATTTGAAATTATTGAAATGGATGTTGATTTGTTTGAATCATTGTTTCTTCATTTATTAAATGATGTTTCCATTAATTAGAATTTTCCCCTGATGCATAAGTTTCCCTTAGATGTATTGAATACTTTGACACTACTTTACAAAAGGCTTTGATATGAAAACAAATAGGCTTCCTATCTCCATGAAAAGAGGCTTCCAAACTGTTTGAAACATGAAATGGTGACACAATACAAGAGAAATTTAACACTATCTTCCCCAATAATGGCCTGCATCCCTGTAACTAATAACTTCCAAACTTGGATTGAATTGATTCATTCTGACATTAGGAAAATGAGATTTGGACATCAACTGTAATTCATATTGTATTCCTTGCTTATCAGTAAGATATTTGGTTACTTTAAGTAGAACTGGAAAATTTTCTACTTCTTTTATCAAATTATATTTGAGCTAAGACTCATAACTTGAAAAAAATCATGTTGATTCTTATGTTGTTCCTTTACACACATGATTACAAATCTCTTATTACAACTTATTAATCACTTCATATGATTAGCAACAACTAAATTCAAGTGATTTTTACTTTGATGTGCCCTCACAACCAATTCAACCCCATCTTTCTTAAGGTGATATTTATGCTCTCTCCTATAAAATACTGCATCACGATCATAAAGATAATGACTTCCTAAGACAACTCCACATATGTCTACTAGAACCACATCTAATTCCACTTCATCAATGTAATTAGCTGTAATGGGAAATCTTAATTGACACTGTTTTGTGACTTTTATCTAAGTTGATTTATTTAGACATCCTAATGGGTAAGGTCTTGGATCATTCCATGTCTCCAAACCCAAGTTCTTAACTAAATATTCAAATATTAAATTTTCCTGTGATCCACTATCAAACATTGCATATATCTTTTTGTGCTTAGAAGTTATCGTTACGTTAAATAATTCAACTCTTTTATCCTCATTTGAAGGATTTATGTTTTATGAAGTTGGAATAGTATTCTAACTTGAAGCAATGTTAGAAGTTTTACTTATCGTAACTATGGCAGTTATCCTCCTTTCATCACCTAAATCAAAACCTAGATCTTGTTGGACTATTCCAATTGCCTTCTTTTCATCCTTCTATTTAAGGAACATTTTGGGCTTAAGTTCAGGATGAAGTTTCCAACACTTAGATTCATCATGACTGATTCTCCAGCAATGAGATCAAGTAGGTATTTCCTTCTAATCTATCACTGATTTCTTTCTCTTCAAATTGTTCTTCCCCTTAATGTCATTGGAATCCTTGATTTCCAACTCCTTGGATGATTGTGGTGAAAACTTGTATTGTCTACCACCTGATTCAATATGTATGGCTTGAACACACACTTCATCAAAATCATCAGGATTAAACATCAATAATGTATGCTGCAAATATGAATGTAAACTATTGATGGATTTTAATAAAGTTTCACGTGTATCCAATGAGATACCAAGTGCCAATGCTTTCTTTCTAAACTCCTGAGTAAACTCCTGAACACTCTACCCTTTAAGTTGCCTCAAATTCTTCCAATCAATAAGAGCTTATGGTATGTATCCTAAAGGATACAATTTTTTCCTAAGAGATTTAAAAAACTTAGACCATGAAGAGATAACTTTACCTTTCCACTTTACATCTATTTGAGTTTTAATTTCCCACTAGATTAAAGCTATTCCCCTCATTCTAAGTGTAGCTAACTGAATTTTCATTTTATCATCATAAATGTTCTGAATATGACAATACACTTCTAACTGCTTAATCCAGTTATCTAACTTTTGAGGATTCATTTCGCCATCATAAATAGGTAACTCAAATTTTACATCAAGTTTCAAAAGAGATGTTTTCTTAGGTTTCTTTTCTATTTTAGATTCTGCATTGGAAGAACAAGAAGAAGAAGATGATGATGGAGATAATGGAGGTGAAGGAGTTTTATCAGCCTTGCCTTTACCTTTATCCTTCTTTGATGTCTTTGAAGAAGAAGTTGCATCTCTTGCCTTCTTATCTTCATAAATTTCTCCCAGCATCTATTACATACTCAAGAATGCTTGCTAATACTATTCATCACTCATCTTAGTTTCTGAAATTTAACCTACCTCAGATCCTGTCATGGTCGACTTATGAATGAATCTTTGCTATCCAATCTCTGATAAATCTCCTCAAGGATTCATTCTCCACTTTGAGACTTTTCCTTGGTTAACATTCAATGAAAAATTTATACAAATTCAACTTGCTCTGATACCAAATTATATGATCTGAAATGATCATATGTCAAACTAATGTAGAATTTATTAATGCCATTAGTGAACTAAATATTAACTGAGAGTGCTTTTATCATGAGAATTTCTTGGAAAGAATGAATTGATGAAAAAATTAAAACATAAGAAATATGTAATTAGAAGTGAAAACAAAAAATACACAGTGATACTAGACAACAAGATTGATTACGGAGTTCGTCCCTAATGGACTACATCTCTGTGTCCGCTTTCAGGATGGGCAATCGCTTTATTAGTATTGAATCCGAGGAGGTAGATTGCACATCAAATTGACTAGATTGATTGTGCATGTAGGCACTTCTGGTCACTGTCATAAGAAGGCTCTCTAAAATAGCTTTCCAATGCCTATCACGGTTCCCAATTCCGACTCCCAATGCTCCTATTACACTGAAAACCAAAACAGTCTATAACCTCCAAAATCTGCACATAAAACTCAAAACCACTCATCCCAATCTTCAATGAGAAAAACTGCCTTTATAACCCTGCAAATACACTCTAACCTCTACTACTAATATTTGGAATGCATGTGCTGACTTCTAGGGTTATTTTAGGGTTTTAGTTTAAGAAATTAGTGTCACCTAGGGATAGAGTCCAAGGTCTTTGAATTAGTTTAATGCAAAAACTAACAAAATAATCCAAAATAAACTTTGGATAAGCCCGAATCTGTTAGCGTTTAGATAACCAGGTGGAGGTGCTGACAATGCATGTGCATAGGCGATTGACCCCGCAACTAGGGCTCTGATGGTTCTGCTAACCGTTTTCTGTGACAGTTGGCAGTTGTGGCTAACCCGACATTCACATACCACTGCTACCTGCCTGATCATAACTATCCACCAAACTGCGGAGACCAACCCTGACTGCATGGTGAGATGTTGTTCACATGTCTTGTCCTGAAGCAGCTATGGTTAGGGGCCTTCTCTGATGCAGTGACATGGATATTCGTTGCAGTTAGAGACTGGCCATCGGTTTGTTCACATGTCCTATGGTCTCGTTGCTATCTCCAAGCCTGACAATTAGGACTGATATATTTGTTTTGCAGTGTTTTATGTTTTATCACATAGGTTTGTAATGAACATGGCCTGAAAGGGTTTCCTATATGGTTTTGTAATGATTTGTTTTAATATGGTTTGTTTGTATTTGGTTTTATTTTAATGGGTTTAGGTTTTTCATTTTGTTTGTCCACCATAGTTTTTGTAGGTAGGTTTATACATTTATGTTTAGGGTTTATTCTTAAAACTTTTACACCCTTTTTACACAATTTGTCACAAGGTGACATACAACCCACATGATGATAACCATGGACCAAACTTGACAAACATGCCCTGGCAGAACTGATAATGAACACATGTTGAAATCTAGGTACTAAACACCATAAAAACCCACATCAACCATTGACATCATTAGCCAACCTGAACCACAAACATCACTGTAGAAGTTGAATATACTGGATTGAATGTTGATGACAAAACTGAACCTATGGTACTAATATGAAAGGATCCTCCTGGATCAGCAAAGTAGAGCGCTGCTTCTTTATGGCACTGCGAGGTAAGTATTTAAAGTAACTAAATACTTGGATTAATATGCTCTTGTGTGAACAATGGGTTATGAGGTTATTTTGATGTTTGGAGCTATGTGAAGTGTAATGTCTTTTAGAGACGGAGGAAGAAAAATCCCTGAGTATAGCCCACTGAGTGGGCCTCTGTTGAGTGACAACGAAAGAGAAACGCAGACTTCTCCCCTGAGCACTAGTCAATTGATAAGCCAAGGGTTCCCACGAATACCTACACTGCCTCAACCTTAATACCATCCATATACACTACCTCCATCCTCGCCTCCACCACTCACCCCATCACCCACACCCTCGCCACGTCCACCGCTGTTTAATATGGTGAACTCTGTAAAGCTATCTGTATTTAAGGGTGTAGGAAATCAACAATTGTACCAATTTTGGTTCATTGTGAAGGTTGCATGTGAAGCTCAGGGTATCACAGATAACTAGATGAAGAAATCTATGCTGGTTAGTTCATCGCAGGACAAAACACTAACGTGGTACATTAAATATAGTACTGACAACCCAACATCTATGTTGGCAGATATCCAGGCCACGCTGAATAGAGAATTCAGTAGACCTAAGTCTCAAGCACAATCAATTGTGGGGTTCAGGGAGATCACGATGAAGCCTTGTTAGATGCCTTGGGATTTGAACCAAAGGTTGAAGTGTATGATATATGAGGCCAACATGAACCTAACTAATGGGAAGCACCATGAATGGTTCGTAGCCTCACTCCTACCCCACCTAAGGGTTGCACTATCAAAATAGAAGATTGAAACCCAAGAATAAGCTCTGGAAATCATGATGAGGCTACATGAGACACCAATGCATGATGCTAATCTGGGGTTTTAGCAGATTCATGCGCAGTTGCAAAAACTTTGTCTTGAAATGCAAAGTCTGAAGAAGGATAGAACAGCTCGGCCGGAGGATCACGAAGAAGTTTGGTGCCTAAAATGCAAGGGTCAAGGGCATGACAATGATCACTGCCTAGTATTCACGAACTATGTTGCAGTAGGGGGATCAATGTCTCTATGACCGAAGGCTGTGGGAGGGTCAAGTGTGCAGCCCATGCTATGGTGTGCTATATTCTAGGTGGCTGGAAGACATGTGAAAGACAATTTCCATTTGCTGCAAAAATTCGTACAAACACCACAACAACTCTTTTGCAACTTTTGTTAAATAGCAGGTCATGACGAGTGCAATTGCTGAAGTTACGAATTGATGCTGGACAGGACACCTACATACAGGGTGTAG
The DNA here is from genome assembly GCA_000404065.3 of Pinus taeda. Lineage (NCBI taxonomy): Eukaryota > Viridiplantae > Streptophyta > Pinopsida > Pinales > Pinaceae > Pinus > Pinus taeda. The sequence goes on from APFE030193106.1 coordinate 29,408, forward strand.
GAAGAAATGTGGTCTCGAGACCAAGGTGTTGGGGGAACATAAGGTGAGTATCAGGGGCGTGACTAATGCTGAGGTGGAGGAGGGCCTGGTAGAGGTCGAGTACAACTGATTGGTTACAATTCTGGAGGCCCAGGACACTACGCAAGGGACTATTCGAATCTGATGTGATTTTCATGCCGCTAATTTACTCAGTTTAACCATGTGACTGAGGATTGCCCAATATTATTCGCTAAGATTCATGAAAAGGAGGCATAGCCTCCACAGCCGACGTAGAACCTCGAGATCATGAGGGCTAAACCTCGTGAGGAAGACCCTAAGGTAAACATTATGCTGCAAACCGGAACTACAATGGGGGATGATAAATACAAGCAGCCTGCAAAAGGCAAATGGGTCTGCAAAGCACCAGAAAATGAGACTGGGTTTGATCTGGAGCACACGAAAGAAACATTTATGGAAGTGAACAAAATATTCGTTGAGGCCTCTACCTCAGGAAGTCAGGAGAAACCAGTTGAAGAAATGGACCCATCCATGATTACCACATTCTTTGAGACCTACATGAAACTGCTCCATGATAGTAAGGCTGTGAAGGGCCTATAGGAACTAATCAATCAATGTGTTGGTAAGGATGGTGCTACTGGTGAACCACGCGTGATCAAGAAGCTTAGCAAGGACTAGGCGTGAAATGAGACTCACTACGCAGATAGGGGAATACAAAATGGACTAAGTTATCTTGGATCTGGGGTTAAACGTGAATGTTTTTCTTAAATAAACCTGGGAAATAATGGGGAGACTACGCTCCAGTGGTCTCTGATTCAGTTAAGAATGGTGAATCAATGGAAAATTATCCTATTGGGGAGGCTGCAAGGGGTAGAAGTTGATATCAAGGGCGCAAGCACATTGGCATATTTTGAAGTAATAAAGATTGTAGACGATAGCAATCCCTACCCTGTGCTCCTTGGAATCGATAGGCCACTTACATGAATGGGGTAATCAACCCGACGAAGTGAAAGATAACATTTGAAAACAAGTCACTCTGCATGGTGGTGGTGTTGGATCCTACAGAAGGACTGCGCTATACAAAACCAGTCCGAGATTATGAAAGTGATGACGATCTAGACCATATTTACAAGATAATGGCATGAGACCAAGATTGGGTAAATATGATAGTGAATGGACATATTTCATGGGACCACAAAATCTCATGCACATTAGATTCAGATGAAGAATTAGAGCACTGGTAGAGTCGGCTATATGAAGTATCTACCCTGCGTTGTAATATGCTAAGCAAGTCATTGCACTATGTGCCATATGAAGTTAGGGATCTACCTCATTATGATGGACTAACTGATGTTGATTTCTTTTTGGATGCATTTGAGAGAGAAGTTTTAGAGAAACATCACTTTCAAGCCTTGGACTGGGTATTGCACGTTACACCCGCAAGATGGTGGGCTACGCATAAGGATAGCTTTGGTGATTGGAAAGACTATAAGAAGACAATGAGAATACATTTTGGGCAACCAAAAGTGTGGATGACAAATAAGTATGATGGAAGGGATGATCTGCATGATCACCTAGCCAAATGGACTAAGGCTTATGGAGAAGAGCCCTAGCCTAAATGGGTGCATCTATATTTTTATACCCTGGGCATCATACCAATGAATTAGCACTTGGAAACCGAGCTCTGCCATGGCACTTAAGAGTGGGACATATTGTGGCAGGGATTTATATTGACGTTCATCTTTGAGGATGGGTTTGACTGTATTTATGCAATGCTACAGGAGGTTAAAGAAATGATCTTTAGGATAACGCAATATCCCTGAGACTTGGTCCAACCTGATTCGACTACTCAGTTGAGTCATGCACTGGAATGCTATAACATGACCACTGAAGAAGAAGATGAGGATCCCAGAAAGATTAATCTTCTGGAAACTAAAGGTCACTGCGAGGTTGAAGGTCCACAGATAGAGGATCCAGACATAACCGCACCACTGAAGACTAGGCAAGTCAACATTGGCACAAAGGGAGAACCGAAATTTACAAACATTGGGGACTATTGGGATGATGCAACAGTAAACAAGGTCGTTGAGCTCCTCTGCGAATATCAAGATTTCTTCCCCAAAATTTTTTCTAATTTAAAATGTATAATAGGAGACTTGGGTGTCATGAGGATCACCCTGAAACCAAACGCGAAAAATACTTTACCGCTTAATCCTAAGTATAAGGAAAGGGTTCACGCTGAGTTAGATAAGATCCTCGCGGCAGGAATTATTGAACCAGTGGAGGAATCTGATTGGGTAAGCCCAATAGTTGTTCAGGAAAAGAAAAAAGAGGAAGAAATAATGATATGCATGGATCTTTGGAAGCTTAATGACGCTTGTGTGCATGATCCCTTCTTGACCCTGTTCACTAACGAGGTCCTGGATAATGTTGGTGGCCAAGAAGCATACTCTTTCACTGATGGGTTCTGTGGGTACCATCAGATCAAAATTGCACCTGAGTATAGAAGCAAGATGACCTTCGTGACTAAATGGGGATGTTTTCAATACACCTTAATGCCTTTTGGGCTGAAAAATGTGCCAACAATATTTTCACACGTAGTCATTACGGCATTCAAAGACTTCATTCATAAGTTTTTGGAGGTGTACTTTGACGATTGGACAATGTTTGGATTTGTCAGGCATCATGTGGCAAGTCTACGCTTAATGTTAGATTCATGTTAGAGATACCAGATCACACTCAATCTAGAGAAGTGTTTGTTTTGTCTCCCTTTCGAGATCCTGCTGGGTCATGTGGTATGCAGACAAGGACTAACGGTAGACCCCGCGAAGATCACGGTGATAATCAAATTGGAGGCGCCTAGGAATGTGAAATAGTTGTGCACAACTCTAGGGCATACTAGATACTACGGGATTTTCATAAAGAGTTATGCCCATATCACCATGCCCATGGAGAAGTTGTTGAAAAAGGATGCTACATTCTGTTGGAGTGATGAATGCCAGAAGATCTTAGACGTGCTAAAAGACAAAATGGTCACCGCACCAATCCTAGTCTTCCTAGACTGGAAGAAGGAATTTCATTGCATGTGGATGCCTCATGTATTGCGTTGAGGGTTGTGATGACACAAGTGGGAAAAGGGGAATTGGACCATGCTATAGCATTCGCAAGCAAGAAGATGTCAAAGGCTGAGAAGAACTATTACACTACAGAGCACGAAGGACTAGCCATGATGTATGCACTCCAAAAGTTTAGGCACTATTTGTTGGCCAGACATTTTAAGATGTATAAGGATCATTCTGCATTGAAATACCTGGTCAATAAGCCTGTGTTGGGGGGGAAGATCTACAGATGGTTGTTATTGTTCTAGGAGTATGACTTTGGAGTTATTGTGAAGCCCATATGACTAAATGCGGGACCTGATCATTTGTCATGGATTGAAACGATAGAGGAACCTACTAATTTGGAGGAGGGGTTTCCTGATGCGCAGTTCTTTGTAGTGCATGTCACAAACAATCACTTTGAGGATATCATACATTTCCTAATGACAAGAACTACTCTAGAAGGGTATACAAGCCAGTAGAAGAAGGAGTTAGTAGTGCGTGCAACAGAACTCTCCGTCATTGCAGGGCACTTGTACAAAATGGGGTCGAACAAAATATTGCGGAGTTATGTACCTAACTTTGAATGAAGCAACATTCTCATGGAGGAGCTGTAGGAGGACATTATGCAGGAAAAGCAACATGCAGAATGTTATGCGTGCTGGGTTATGGTGGCCAACCCTGCATAAGGATGTGAAATCATATTGTAGGGCATGTGACACATGTCAAAGGACTAGCAGACCATCGTGGAGGGATGAACTACCTCTAATGTCACTGGTGACATTACAACCATTCGAGAAATCAGCAATTGACTTTGTGGGTCCAATTCAGCCTCTAAGAAAGAAGAGAGGTGCATGGTACATTATCACCGCGACTGAGTACTTGAACAGGTGGGTGGAGGAAAAACCTATGAAGGACTATACAGGCATGATAGTAGCAAAGTTTAATTTTGAATAAGTATTGAAAAGATTTGGCTATCCAAATATATTGTTGAGCGATTGCGGTACACACTTTCTTAGCGAAACAATCAACGCATTAACAGAAGAATTTTAGGTGTATCATTAGAAGAGTATGCCTTATCACCTGTAGGCCAATGGGATGGTGGAAGCATTCAGTAAGATACTCGAGAACACACTGAAGAAGGTCTGCAATGCTTAGAGAAATGGCTGGGATTTGCACGTACCAGCAGTGCTATGGGCCTCCAGAACAACTTGCAAGAAGTTGACTGGGCAAACACCTTTTAGACTCATGTATGGGATAGAGGTTGTGATGCCAATGGAATGCATTGTACCTAGTCTAGGCATATCGGCATGCACATGAATGGCAAACTGCAAAGCCCTGGAAGAGAGGCTTCCTCAGCTAGTAGAGCTTGAGGAGGACTAATTTCTAGCTAGATTTCATCAACAAGTTCAAAAGAAGCACGGAAAGGCATGGCGCGATCGACACATCAAACTATGCACCTTCAAGGTAAATGATCTAGTCTTATTATATGATAGTAAATTTGATAAATTTCCAGGGAAATTTTGGATGCAATGGTTAGGGCCATATGTCATCAAGGAGATTGCCGATGGTGGAGCAGTTCAGTTGGTAAAATTGAATTGAGAACCCTTCCCAGGCAAGGTGAATGGTAGCCGGTTGAAGCCATCCACTGGTGATCCAGCTAGGCAACTATATGAGGGAAGCATAGTCTTAGTGCTCTAGGTAGCTGAAAGGAAGCACAGGACTATAAACTAGACTGCCTAGGTTAGAGAGCTACGTGATTGGGGAACTGTGCGAAACAAAGATATGTCACAGTGCCCATGGAAGCACACAGAGGTCTGTGCTACGAAGGAAGTAGCCACGTAGAGTAGCTGGAAAGTAACTGTTAAAGTCACTGTTCATGATTTGACAATAAGAAAATGGCCAAACGGAGTAGGGGGATAGCATTTAAGTCAGACTTTATGGACCAGATTGATGAGCCTCATCAATGGTTAATTATATGGGCTCATTTTACCTCTTGACCTAGTCAAATCAACCATTCTCTTAGCTTATTACATGGTTTTCTGATTATATTTATGCTTATAGAGTGAGTTGAGTTAGTTATGATGCCATGAGGTCTAATATGTGTTTAATGCAGATTATTGATGATTTTTGTGGTCAAAGTCAAGGATGCAGTGGACAAATGGTAGCAATAAATTGAAGTGGACAAAGGAGAGGACTTATAGGAGGGAATCCCCCTCATTTATTACTCCCCACTTTGAATTCCTCTTCATTCAGCTTGGAGTACAGGCAGCCAATTGATGCATTAGCAAGCAGCCGAGCAAGTGGAGGATAACAAATGTTTAACTCAAGTTTTGGGAGCCAAGCCTCCTTGATTTTGAGGAAGCTATTGGGAGCTTCATTTTTATAAGTAGAGAGGCCTAGGGCCTCACTAGGGTCAGATTTTTGTTGAATTTTTTTTTACAGTATTGCTTATGTAGCTCTGCTCAACTTCGAGCTTATTATCTTGATAGTTCATGTAATCTTGTTATTGTTTTGAGAATAAAGATGAATCCTTTTTGAGTTAGCACTAAATTACCTCAAAGGGTTGAAGCTCTTGGGTTAGGTCCCAATCCAAGTAGCCAAGCTCCTCTTTTCTTCTATTTGTATGTTTCATTTCAGTTTATAGATTAGGTTGTTGTTAGATATATTTCTTTCATGGTTAAGAATACGCTGCTTTTGATGGTTCAGTAGTTTTCTTACATTTTTATTTTCAATAGTAGGTTAAGTAGTGATAAATAAAAGATCCAAAAGGCTAGTAGCAATGCCTTTGCCTCTCTTCCTCCCTTTGGGACAATGATCTGAGGCAAAGACCCTCTTACTGCCCCAAAAACACAGATTTTCCTCCTTCGTAAGACTTCTAGTGTTTGCAGCTTTCTAATTGGTTCATACTTTAGTTTACTTTGCTTCAGAACCTCTTCATCATGCTACTTTCCTTATTTTCAATAGTCTTCTTTCATGTTTTTCTTTCATGCAATGGTAATCAACATTTTATTCCATAGATCATAGTTTACTTTGATGCAAAAACTTTGTTTTTTCGATGCACTTAATTCCTTTCTTTCTTAATCTCATTGGTTGACTCTCAGTTGTTTATGCAACAGATATCTTCTAGTAGTAGTCTAGCTTATTGGCCACTCTCACACCTTCAAAATAGTGAAAACTGCTCTCGGCGTCCTCCTGTAGGCCTCCTATAGAACATTGTTTTTCCTGTAGGCTTTCTTTTGAAGGCTGAGTGTGGGAAAAGCCTCCATAAGGCCACCTGAGACCTCCTAGGACCCATCCACACCATCCTACATCCTCTCAAGTCCCAAAGTCACCCTCCATCGCCACCTATTCACTGCTACATCCACAAACAAATAAATTACATGCATAACAAATTAACGTAAAAATACATAAAAATCCAAAAAGATGTTTTTTGCTCATTTACTTTCAGAAATAGCTTAGGTAGATATTGCTTACTTCCTTGAGTAGATAATGGCATTCTTTTCATGGTTTTCATAGTGTTTTCTACAAAAGTCGAATTAGTGGTTAACTAGGATTTCCTTGGTTTGCTTTACATTTCAGTCTTCCTTTCTGCAAGTAGAATAGCATCAGTATAGTAATATCTTTTTCCTTCCATCACATATAAAGCTTCTTCTGGAATCCATAGAAGTTGGCTTGAGCTCCTAGTGATCTTGCACCAGCTGACCAACTAACAACCTATAGTAAGAACTAGTACTTGTGCATACAACACCATTGCTTCCAAGTTTGTTACAAACTACTGGGTCTATAAGAGTAAAGTAGGCAACCCGGGAGTTGGAGCATTATTGTTGCAATATTGGTGCTCACCATCTTTTTGGCGTTGTTTCTGGGGAAGTGTCAGAGTATTATGTGATTACTACTTTCTTATATTTCCTATTGCAACATTCTGCTAATAGTTTATTTCAGCAAAAGTAGAGTAGTCATTTCCTTTCTTTCAGTTTTTCATTTCTTTTACTTTCCTTTCCAATTCTACAATTTCCATTTCAGAAAAAGTAGATTAGCCATTTCCTTTCTTTTAGTTCTGCATTTCCTCGCTTTCCTCTTCAATTCTGCAAATTTCATTCTAGCAAGTTCATTTCAGTTAGTTGTGAATTCTTTTGTTCAATCAATTTCAGTTTTGCAGGTACTATCAGTGTGGGGAAAAAGAAATAAAAACCAACCAAAAATATTTCCTTTCATACCTCATAGGAATAGAGATAATTTAGGAAAAGTTTTGCCCAACACATACACTACCTCACACAGCCAACCTTCTCTCTTCTTTGGTGGCAGTGATCAAGAAGAACCTTTAGGTGAGCAACCTGATATATTTGAAGAAACTATAGGGGAAGAAGAAGAAGAAAACATTCCTCCTAAGCCGATGGCTAAAAAAAGAAATGCTAGGGGAAATGGAGAGAGAATATAGGGTATCTTTTCCATTCAGGAGACTAATGGGGACACCAAAATGAAGAATATAAGTCCTTCAACCCTACCTCACTTCCATGGTTTGACTACAGAAGATGCTGACACCTTCTTGTTTGAGTTTGTTGTCATCTGTCGAACCTATGACTATGCAGAAGATGAGAAAAAGTTGAAACTATTCCCTTCTACTCTCAAGGATGTAGCATTGCATTGGTTCATGGGGTTACCTAGCAATAACATCACAACTTGGGCTCAGATGCAGCAAGCCTTTAATGACAAGTATCAAGACTAGTGTAGGTCAAAAGATACCAAAGAATAAATCTTTCGAATGACCATGGGAAGTGATGAATCCTTGGAAGATTATGAAGAGAGGTTCCAGCTCAATTACAAAAGGGCCAGGTGTACACTTGACCCTGAATCCTTGAAGTTGGTCCTACTCAGGGGAATTCTGGAAGACCTTCTAGACACCCTCCATCTGCTGGCTGGGGGAGACATCTACCAACTATCTTATGAGGACATAAAGACTATTTTAGAAACCATTCTAGAGTAGCCAGAAACAAGGGTAGGAGGAGTCAACCCATAGCCAGTACCTCTTCTTCCAATTCATCCATTAAAGGAGAAATTGGAAACACGTTGGAAGACTTCAAGAGTGAGATGCTGCAGACTCTTGCAATGCAAATGGATACCTTACATATCAAAAGAAAACAAGAGGAAGCAGAGAGGGATTTGGACTTTTTTTGTCCTAGATGCACTAGGGGGCATCCTAGGAACGAATGTCCATTGGCCTCTATAGAGGTTTGTTTAGTTTGTGAAGAATACCATTCTACAGATAAGTGCCCTTCCTTGCCCCGACATAAAGCGCTATACCAAGGGGCTGAAGGAGCCACTAAACCACTCTATTTCATGAACCAAAGGAGACTGCATGGACCTGGACCATACCAGTAGGGGATGCAAGGGACATCTCAGGCATACTACCACCCCAACCAAGTCACTTCCATACCTTCTTGGGGCCCTCCTTCTCATCATCCCTAGTCCACGCCTCCTCCTTGGTCCTTCCCATCTCAATATCATGTCCAACTAGTCGCTCATTCATTTCAATCCTACGCTTAGCCGCAACCTCAATGGAATGCATCTCATTAGGGGTGGAGGCACCAGTACAACTCTCCTCCCACTCTTTTGCCTCCACCACCTGCTCAACCACAACCATTATCTTCTGCTCCAACAAGGAAACCCCAAATGCCTGCCCAGCAGAACCCAAACCTGAACAGTATATAGGCTCAAGAAGTGAATAGTGGGGAACCATCATGCCCAACTTATGCTATGGAGATTCAGGAGATTAACCTATGATCTAGGAAGGTTCTCCTAGATAGTCAACCTCCACCTAGGGAGGTTGAGGAAGATAAAGAGGAAAGTGACCCTAAATCAAATCCACCCTTTCCTAAGAGATTATCCGCAACAACATAGCCTACCCCAGAAGAAACTGAACTCCTGGGAGAATTAAAAAAGCTATGTGTGAAGATACCACTTCTTCAAGCCATAAAATATGTGCCTATCTACAATAGGTTGATCAAAGAGAAGTGCTTTAGGCATCTAGGAAGGCGCAAGAGAGACACCCCAACCTTCAATGTCATAGGACAACTGTCTGACATGATGTTGGGGTAGGTAATCTGTCCAAAATATCTGGACCCTGGAAGCCCAGTAGTTGATGTCCACATCAATGGAACCATGATCCCACATACCTTGATTGATCTGGGAGCTGCCATTAATGTGATGACAAAGGACACAATTCTCAAACTTAACCTCTAGGGCTCCTTGAGGAAGACCATGATGGTACTGCAGCTAGCAAACCACCCCACCATGACCCTTGAAGGGATTGTGGAAGATGTGATGGTCTCCATTGATTCTTGGGAGTACCCTACTGATTTCTTAGTTTTCCAGCCAAAGGCAAAGCTCACTAGGTATCCTCTCATCTTGGGAAGACCCTTGTTGGCTACCGTCGATGCCTACATCAGCTGTCGAGCTGGGAACACGACCATAAAGAATGGGCATATATCTAAGCAGTTAATCGTATCTCCTCCTGACAAAACCTTTCTAGAACATGATCTACCTCTCTGGTTGGAGGAGGAAGATGAGAATCAAGTCTATTCTACACCACTTTATGCATTAGAAACTGTCATGGGGGGAGAAGCACAAGATGAGGATGATATGGTTGAAAATTTGATTCGGAATCCACCTCCCAGTCTATTACCCTTAGAGGACATAGTGAGAGAAACCCAAAACAACCCCTCAACTGATATCTGTGTGGCTGACCCGACCTCTCTCCATGTTAAGAATATAGAGTTTGGCCTAGAAAGAACCTTGAAAATAAATCCATCCCTATCCACTTCCCAGGAGAAGGAGTTGTGCAGCTTACTAAGAAAACATTTAGATGCCTTCGCCTAGAGTTATAAGGAGATGAAGGGAGTGCACCCTTGAATATGTACTCATCATATATACATTAAGGAAGATTGTAAACCAGTTAGGCAGCCTCAAAGGAGGATGAATCCAACACTCAAAGATATTGTTAAAGAAGAACTATAGAAATTGCTTGATGCAGGATTCATCTATCCCATCTCTGATAGTGAATGGGTCTCTCCTTTGGTGCTGGTGCCAAATAAAAATGGTAAGTGGAGAATCTGTGTCGACTATCAAGAATTAAACAAGGCCACTAAAAAGGACCATTTTCCTTTACCTTTCATAGATCAAGTGTTAGATGGTCTGGCGGGGAAATTTTTTTTCTCTTCCCTAGATGGGTTTAGCAGGTACAATCAGATTCAGATCAGCCCAAAGGACCAAGATAAGACCACTTTCACTTGTCCTTGGGGTACCTTTTTATACCAGGTCCTTCCTTTTGGTTTGTGTAATGCTCCAACCACTTTCCAAATAGCAGTACTGAGTATATTCTCCCAATTAGTTAATGATGTAGTAGAGATATACATGGATGAATTTACTCCTTATGGCTCTGATTTTCCAGGAAGATTTATCTAACCTAGGAAAAGTTCTAGACAAGTGTATTGATATGAACCTATCCCTTATTCTAAAAAAATGTGATTTTTTTATGACTGAAGGGACCGTGCTATGTCATGCAATATCTCAACAAGGATTGCAGCTGGGCCCCAACAAAATTTCCATCATCCAAAGGATCCCACCTCCTTAAAAGGTGAGAGATGTCAGAAGTCTCCTAGGTTTAGCTGGGTATTACCGGAGATTCATCAAAGATTTCAGAAAGCTAGCCTCTCCTTTATTTGGCCTTTTATGTAAAGATGTCGAGTTTATCTGGTCGGAAAATTGTCAAGAAGCCCTAGATACCTTGAAGAGCAAGCTTGTGATCGCCCCAATTCTGAGAGGCCCAAACTGGGCCCTACCTTTCCACATTCACACAGATGCCTCAAACAAAGTGATAGGAGTAGCCTTGGAACAAATTCATGAAAATTTGCCTTGTGCCATATACTTTATAAGCAAAAACTTGTCAAAGGCAGAGCTAAACTATACAGTCACCGAAAAGGAACTCCTAGCTATCGTACATTCCTTAAACAAATTAAGACATTATATCACAAGCTATAAAACTTTTGTGCACACTAATCATGCTGCAATTAGATATTTAATGAACAAACCGGATGTGAATGCTTGCATTATTAGATGGTTACTTTTACTGCAGCAGTTTGATTTGACCATTGTTGATAAGCCTGGTAAAGAAAATGTTGTTGCTGACTTTTTGTCTAGAGCAAATTTTCCTACAAGTGAAGAAGGAATGGTGGATTATCAAATGCCAGATGAACACCTATTTGCTATCTCAGTGTTATCTCCATGGTTTTCTGATATAGCAAATTACTTGGTTTCAACACAGTTCCCAACACACTTATCCTCAAAATAGAAGAGTAAGATAATAAGGAAAAGCGCCCCTTTCACCTGGATTGGTGGAAATCTCTTCAAGCTTGGCCCAAATCAGATCTTGAGGAGATGTGTCAGGGAGGAGGAAGTTTTTGACATCCTACTAACCTGTCATGATGGGCCTTGTGGAGGTCATTTTGCAGAAAAAAGAACTGCCTTCAAGATACTGCAAGCAATCTACTATCGGCTCACTCTTCATCAGGATGTGAGGAGATATGTCAGCCAGTGCAATCGATGTCAAAGGATGGGGAAACCCACTCCAAAGAATGAAATGCCCATGTAGCCTCAAGTGACCTTTGAACCATTTGAGAAGTGGGGCATGGACATTGTGGGTCCTATCAACCCTCCTTCAAAACAGAAGAAATACATCATTGTGTGCACTGACTATGTGACAAAGGGGGCAGAGACAAAAGCAATCAAAGCAGCAACAGAGGAAAAAGTAGATGAATTTTTGAGAGAGAACATATTTTACAAGTTCAGGTATCCAAGAGAGTTGGTTACAGATCAAGGCGGCTAGTTCACTTCTAATCTAATTGAAGACCTACTTACACATCATAGAATCAAGCACAGGACTTCCACCCCTTACCATCCATAAGCCAATGGGCAAGTGGAAGTCACTAACAGAGCTTTGGAAGGGATCATGACCAAGGTAGTGAGAAGTAGCAGAAAAGACTAGGTGGACAGATTACTTGAGGCCACTTGGGCTTACAACACAACATGGAAGACAACTACAGGGTTCACACCCTATGAACTGGTCTATGAGAAGAAGGCTTTACTGTCAATAGAAATTCAATACACTAATGATGGAAGCTCAGCTGGACCTAGACCTTAACCATGCACAAAAAGAAAGATTACTCTAGCTCAATGGATTGGATGAACAAATATTGCAAGCCGTTCTTCACACAGAGGTAGTTCAGCTTCAGAGGAAGATATGGCATGACAAAAACATCAAAGAGAAGCAATTTTAAGAGGGAGATTGGGCACTACTCTATGACTCAAGATATAAAGATTTCAAGGGCAACCTAAGGACATGATGGCTAGGACCCTACACTGTGGAGAAATGCAATGAAAATGGTCCAGTTCTGATCAGAACCATTGATGGTGAAGCCATCCCCATGCTTGTCAATGGAGACTAGTTGAAAGTCTACAAGAAACCTCTCTCCAAGCGAGAGTTCATTGAAGGATTGAATAAGTCAGTGATGGTAATGGAGCATGTCTTAGCCTCCACTTCACCCACTCACTGAAGAAAAGGAGAAAAAACAACAAAAAATGATAAGGACTCAAGTGAAAACCTCCATGAGGCACTTAAGTGCCATCATTAGGTTGAAAACCTCTCTGGAGGCGGCCCAGTGGTGTCAAAAAAAAAAAAGAGAAGAAAGACAATAAGACCCTTGGGTGAAAACCTCCCTTGGAGGTACCCAGGGCACCAACTAGGGTGAAAACATCCCTAAGGCACCCTCGTTGTTTTCAAAAAAAAAAAGAGAAAATAAAAGAGAGAGAAGAAAAAGAAAAAGAAAAATGAATTTCTAGTTGTATTGTAGGTTTGCAGGAGGACTACAACAAGTAGCAGCAGGTGCCAAGGGAGCTCTGAAACCAATACCAACACCTATACTATCTTCCCTCACCTTTCTCCATCATTCTTGACATTTTTTTCACCTCACTGTGCTTTTTTTTTTTTAAATGTGTTTTCTACAGGAGGCCCCGTGTCTTCTACAGGAGGCTCCTGTAGAAATTACGGAGAACCAGAAATGGGTTTTAAAGGCAGTTTGAGGAACAGGGAAGCTTCATAAAATATTTATAAATCCTCCTGTAGTCTTCAACCCTATTTTCCATCATTTCTAGACCTGCATCACATCCCAAGCATCATTCTTCTTCCTACCCAAGAAAAAACACAGAAAAAAATAGTTTTTTAGAAAAATGAAAAAACAAAAAATAAGAAAGGGAACCGCACCATCCACCTCACCTGAAGCCTACCCTTTTCCTCTCCATCTCTATCCACATTTTCGCATCATCCTCACAGCTCCAAGCACAAAAAAAGCTAAAATTTCAATGGGAGAAGTAGCTATAGGAGCTCCTGTAGGAATTTCTGTAGCAGTTGATCCCATTAAAATCTAGCATCAGCAGCATGAGGGTGGAAATCTGAAGGTTGAAGCAGACACCTGAAGATCAGATCTAGCTAGAAAGGAACTGATACACAACACAACCATATCTCAGCAAGAAGACAAGAATGCATCAAAAGAAATAAATGCATGCAGCAAAAGGAAAGGCCATAGCACCTCACATCAAACACATTTGGATCTCAGGTAAGTAACTAACCCACTCCTTTGTTTGCATTGGTATAATTTAAAAGCATGCAATAGCAATAAGATGGTTGAGGCTAGTTAGGATTGAGGTGGCTAGTTAACTTGGCCACCTTCATCCAATTTAATTCACTCATCTGAAGATGTCACCACACATGTGCTTAGTCAAACTCAAGAGGGATGTCAAGGAAAGGTAGTGTAGGTGATGGGAACTATGATGCAATCATGAGAGATGATTACGAGGAAAGGGAAATGATAACAAGTCAAGTGGGGACCAACAGTCTGAATGTGTCTGACGTACACTTGGCCAGCTTACCCTCCATCACCGGAAATATCCATAAAAAGCAATAAGTACTCCTCGTCGAAGCACTCTCACCACCTTTCTCCTTCATTCTATCCTCGAAACTCCACTCCTACTACCTTCTTGTGGCCCCACAAGCCTCATACCTATTGTTCTCCACTGATCTCTCCCATATCCCTGCTCTTGGCATTCTATAGGAGCACTTATAGGCTGTACAGGAGAACCTACAGGAGGGCTAGCAGTGTTCTACAGGAGAGCCAGTAAGTTGTTTTGGAGAGGGAAAATATGGTTTTTAGCACAATTCTTGGGCTGAAGAGGTAGGTTCTTGGCATACCTCCATTGAAAATCAAAATATGCAAGCAGTGGTTTATCTTTGAAGAGAAAATAGAACTTTTGGGTGGAGGAAATTGATAAAAAGAATTGTTGCGTATTTCTTAAAAAAACATAGTCTATTTTTCTCTCTGTTTTATTCAAAAATTGTTCTCTCCATTTCCATAGTTGGTTTCCCAAAGAATCATAGGCAAAATGATAGGGGGTTTTATGAGGAAGGAGCCCACCAATTCCTCTAGGCTCCATGCACACCCCCAAGTAATGGACATATTGGCAAGAGCGAATTGAATGAACTTTATTGAGAAATTCTGAGGGTTTGATGAGGAAATTGCTCAGGAATTTTCCCACTCTTTGGTCCCTCACTCCAGAACACATGCCATTGTCACCTTTAAGGGCTTTTCCATGGAGATAACCCTTGAATTTATCATTAACGACACCACCCTTCCTCTTGGGTTGCCTTGGAGCAAGGATGAAAAACCAATTGACTAGGCTGCCAAAACAAATTTCCTCCAAAACAATGAAACCCCTGTAGAATATAAGAATGGCATAAGAAGAGCTAGCATACCATACCCTTGGGATGAGTTTAGCTATCAAATAATCAAGTATATTTCCTATGAGGGGAGGTATAGCATTTTCTATGGTTACCACTTTAGAATCATGCATGAATTAAGGTATGGCATGGACACTCTAGCCCCTCAAAAGCTCAACATCCCTATCTTCCTCCTGCAGTCCTTCATTGACTTCAGTACTAAAGTAAAAGCAGGAAATCCAGACCAACTAGCTCACCATGGGTTAATCAAAATTTTAGTGGAAGAAGCTCTACATACATTTACAATCACTATAACATGCAAAATTTTCCAAAACATGATTGCTGAAGATGACATAAAGACCCTGACCTATGATATTAGCCCTACTAGTACTGAGGAGGAAGAGAAGCAAGGGGTAGAAGGAGAAGAAACTGGTGATTTAGAGGACCAAGAATAGGAAAAGAAAGAAACCAAAAGAGAGAAGGAGAAAACAGAGCAAACAGAGACAGAAATAGAGACAGAAGGAGGAAAAGGGGCAAAAAAGACAAAAGTATCTCCTAAGACCCTAGAAAGAGAGGCATCAATTACTGTCACTACCCTTAGCACACCAATTAAGCGAAAAAAAAGAGGAAGAGGAAGACGTCAATGTGTTTCAGGGCTAGGAAGAGCACAATGATCAAAACAGGGAAACCCCAACCGTATTCTAAAGTGCAAATTGTTATTGAAGATTCACCCTCTACCCAAGGAAAAGAATCCCCTTCCAAGGCACCTATCACTTATGAAAGGGGGACTCCTAGATCTCTTCCACATGGAAAGAAAAAGTAGAACTACTGGATTCAAAATAGGTCTACAGGATGCATAGACTATTCTATAGGAGACTCTGTCAAAACTACAGGAGACCGAAAAACTTGAAAAAAGAGTAGAAGGTCAGCCACAGGGAAAGGAGGAAGCAACAAAGGCACAAGAACCTAATCCCCAGCCTATTCTTGGCTCTTACTACAATCTTCTTGAGGGGGGGAGAATCATTCCACAAAAATTTGCAATTCCACTATTCTTTGAATTGGAGAAAGAAAGAATAAGGACCCATAGGTGGATGCAAATAGCCAAACCCAAAGGAGTTGAGGATATTGGCCATATGGAGAATAAACTCAGACAAATGGGTAGAGAGTTAAGTGTTGTCAGACATAGAGAAGTAGTTGCAAGGAGCCAACTTGAAACAGAAAATGAATTTCTAAGGAGGAAACTGCAAGAGAAAAAGACCCATCTGGCATGCATGGCTAGAATGTCCATAGAGGCATTGCAATGTAGGCAACCAAAAAAATCCTATGGCCTATATCTCAAGGACCAATGGTTACAATTTCAGATAAAGACTTTGGCACAAAGAGGCACCATGCCTTTCAAAGATTACAGGCAGTTTATGGACCTATGTGACCAAAGCACATCAGAAGATAAGGCAAAGATGGCAGAATTCTACCTGCATAATATGGCCCTCACAAACATGAATGTGTGGGGCCCCAATGCTAGGCTAGGGGACCTACAACTAATGGCCATGGCCTCATGGATGAACCATGAAGAGTTAAGGGCAACAAAAATAAGAAGGTTGATGATAAAGGAGCAAAATGAGCCATTAATGATCAGAGTTGAGCCATCAAACCCCATGGCCCTCATCAACACACATAACCTGCTTACACATAATCCTCAGATTGCACCTATATATATTAGTGACCAAGCACAAGCCATTGTACATTTTGAGGATATGGAAAGATTACTTGGGGATGACTTTGTACATGCTTGTATGAGGAGATGGAATACCTTACCACACAGTCTGTATATCAGGGAATATCATTCCCCAATGAGGATGAGGGAGGCATTAAGGAGAGTGCCCATGTATAAGCACTACATGCAGAGGTTGAAGGTCAATTGTCTTGGCCTAAAATTGAGTCCCCCACTGTTGCTAGGCATGATGGAAGGCAGAAAAGAAGAAGAAGAGAAAGAATTGTGGGAAGAGGTAGATAGGAAGGCAGGATTCTATGACAAGGAAGAGGAGACCATATCAGAAGCATGGGATGCTAGGGAGGCCACCAGGGCCATAAAATATGAGGAGATGGACTAAGTTGCTCAGAGGATGAGCAAAAATTTTAGTAAGGGGGTGATGATGAGCCTCATAAATGGGTAATTATATGGGCTCATTTTACATCTTTAGTTAGTCAAATCAACCATTCTCTTAGCTTATTACATGATTTTCTGATTATATTTATGCTTATAGAGTGAGTTGAGTTAGTTATGATGCCATGAGGTCTAATATGTGTTTAATGCAGATTATTGATGATTTTTGTGGTCAAAGTCAAGGATACAATGGGAAAATGGTAGCGATAACTTGAAGTGGACAAAGGAGAGGACTTGTAGGATGGAATCCCCCTCATTTATTACTCCCCACTTCGAATTCCCCTTCATTCAGCTCGAAGTACAGGCATCCGAGCAAGTGGAGGATAACTAATGTTTATCTCGAGTTTTGGGAGCCAAGCCTCCCTGATTTTGAGGAAGTAATTGGGAGCTTCATTTGTATAAGTAGAGAGGGCTAGGGCCTCACTAGGGTCGAATTTTTATTGAATTTTTTTTGCAGTATTGCTTATGTAACTCTACTCAACTTCGAACTTATTATCTTGACAGTTCATGTAATCTTGTTATTGTTTTGAGAATAAAGATGGAATCCTTTTTGAGTTAGCACTGAGTTACCTCAGAGGGCTGAATCTCTTGGGTTAGGGCCCAATCCAAGCATCCAAGCTCCTCTTTTCTTGTATTTTTATGTTTCATTTTAGTTTGTAGATTAGGTTGCTGTTAGATATATTTCTTTCATGGTTAAGAATAGGTTGCTTTTTATGGTTTAGTAGTTTGCTTCCATTTGTTTTTTCAATAGCAGGTTAAGCAGTGATAAAGAAAAGATCCAAAAGGCTACTAGCAGTGCCTTAGCCTCTCTTCCTCCCTTTGGGACAACGATCTGAGGCAAAGACCCTCTTACTGCCCCAAAAACACAGATTTTCCTCCTTCATAGGACTTCTAGTGTTTGCAGCTTTCTAATTGGTTCATAGTTTAGTTTGCTTTGCTTCAGAACTTCTTCATCATGCTCCTTTCCTTATTTTCAATAGTATTCTTTCATGATTTTCTTTCATGCGATGGTTATCAACATTTTCTTCCATAGATCATAGTTTACTTTTATGCAAAAACTATGTTTTTTAGATGCACTTATTTCCTTGCTTGCTTACTCTCATTGGTTGACTATCAGTTGTTTATGTAGCAGGTATCTTCTATCATTAGTCTAGCCTATCAGCCACTCCATCGTCCATCTAATCCATGCCCTACTGGTCACCCAAGTCTCCCCTCAACTCTGCCTTAGTTTCCTGCATTTTCCATAGACTTTTCTCTCTCTCCTTGAGAAAATCCAATCATCTTTCTCTCTCCTAATGATTCTTGGTAGACCCTAGGTGCCCTAACACTTCATTCTAACCTTCATCTACCTTCTCCACCCACTCTCACACCTTCAAAATAGTGAAAACTACTCTCGGCCTCCTACTGTAGGCCTCTTGTAGAACGTTGTTTTTCCTCGTGTAGATTTCTTGTGTCCTCCTGTAGATTTTCCTGTAGGCTCTCTTTTGAAGGATGAGTGTGGGAAATGTCTCCAGAAGGCCACTTGAGACCTCCCAGGACCCATCCACGGGCGGCCGGGGAGCGGAGGGCAAAGAT